>JAKCPI010001117.1:0-101582 GCA_023213315.1 Euborellia annulipes
TGTTTTACATGGAGTTAGGTTGAGGGTTTCTCCCTACGTCCCTCCAGTGATACTCTGTCAAAATTGTCTTCGGGTAATGCGGCCACTCTGGAGCAATTTGCAGAGGTAAGAGTAGATGTCAAAAGTGTTTGGGCTTGCATATTTTAGAGAATTGTGACCAGACTGAGTTGTTCTGTCCTTATTGTGGTAAGGAGCATTTATGCACATCCAAAGAAGAGTGTTCGGAGTTTCAATCGCCAAAGTTAAAATAAAAGGGTTGATGACTTTAAGAAATTTTTCTTTTAAAGAGGCCTGTGATTTGGTAGATTATAGCCCTATTCATCCGCTTTGAATGTACAAAAAGCGCCTTTAAATTTCACCAACCCAACAGAGTTTCCTCTATCGTTCCATCTAAACGGGACGTTCCTACAGGTTCTACCCAGAACAGGTACGCTAAAAAGAGGCAAATCGATTTGGAGGATAATGATGAAGAAGCCCGCTCATTAGGTGCAAAGCCTAAAAGATATATTACCGTCCCAAAAAAGACTAGGAAGGAGACTACTAGCAGGCCCTCTGAGTTTTTAAATTATCACAATATCCATAGGCGCGAACATGTTTCTCCTTCTAAGCCAATTACAAGTACTTATTCCTCTCAGTCACCTAAACTTGCTTCTGGCTCTGAATCACTATCTAAGATTGTGGATGATTCGTTGAATATGGTTTGGGACAGCAACCCATCGATTGACATTCGCACTTTTAATGTAATAAAAAACACGATTTTAGAAAATCTTGATGATTCTTTGTGATCTTCATGTGAATAAATGGATCTTTGAGCATAAATTTTATATACGGTACATATTAGTGAAGGATAATAATGACTAATTCTTTACAAAGTTGTTTTTTGTGTTGTTGACTTCTATAATTTTTATTATTGTGAAATTGTTTGTTTCATAGCTTATCATTAGTATCGCATACTACTTGCCCTTTCATGATTTACCTGTATTTTTTACCTTCTCATGGCAGGCAGTCGTAGTGCTAATGACTCGCAGCTAAATATACTCCAATGGAACGCAAGGTCGCTTCATGCCAAAAAGGAGCATTTTAGTAGAGAAATTGATAAATTAAATATTGATATAGCTTTGATTTCTGAAACCTGGTTTCAGAGCTGTTTCTCGTACAATTTCTCAGGTTTTCATTTAGTCAGACGGGACAGGGCTAATGGCAAAGGAGGAGTTGCGATTCTTATTAGGAAAGCATACAAATTTAAAGAAGTTGTCCTAGATTACAGTGACATTAATTTTGAGGCTTGTGCAGTATCAATAAATATAGGAGGTAACAGGGTTGTAAATGTTGCTTCCATCTATGCTCCGCCACATACAATCATAGATTATTTATCATGGAGCTCTCTCCTCAGCCAGCTTCCGGGTTCTACTATCATAGGAGGTGATTTTAACGCACTTTCTCAAGCTTGGGGCTGCGATTCTGAGAACAGAGCAGGGTCCATGCTAAGAGAGAATTGTGAAAATGATCAACTTGTTATAATCAATGATGGTTCTTCTACGATGATCCCTCGAATAAATAGATTATCGTCTCCGATTGATGTAACGATCTCCTCCCCTGATCTTGCTCCTTTGCTAGAATGGCAAGTACATGATGACCCCTGGGGTTCAGACCATTTTCCGATCAAAATTGCGCTGATTATGGACTGCTCTCGGCCTAGGTTGAGATTGAATAGGAGGATTAATCCGAAGAATATAGATTGGGACCAGTATCGGCTCTATGTCTCCATGTATATTGAAGAGATTAGAAGGGATGTGATTGAGGACTCTTTACAATCCTATGCTTTAGTAATGGAACTTATTAAGCAAGCGATAGAAGCGTCTAGTAAGATTCCGAGTAGAGCGTATTTGAGAACTGATAGGCCTTCTCCTCCTTTCTGGGATGAGGAGTGCACGATTTTAATTAATAAAAGAAAGGCCAAATTTAAGAGGTATCTGAAGCAGATGACTTATGAGAACTTTATTGAGTACAATAGGTGTGATGCTGAGGTAAGGAGAACTTTAAAATATAAGAAACGTATGTCTTGGAGAGGTTTCTGCTCCTCAATTAGTGGTGATACTCCGACATCGTTGATCTGGAATAAAATAAGGGTTTTCAAGAACATACCTCCATCTTATAAGCATTCTATGGATGAGCCCATATTAGATGAGTTCAGTGATAAAATAGCTCCTCCATCTGTCTCTGGTAGAGGTTGCATTCTGCCTGACTCGCCATCAGATAATGACTGGCTTATGGACGAATTCGCGCTGGAGGAGTTCCAAGATGCATTAAATTCAAAGAAGGATTCTACTCCGGGTGCGGATGATATTTCATATTCTGCTATTAAGAATCTGCCCATAGTAGCGAAAGAATTCATTGTGGACCTCTTTAATTCCTTTAGTAGAAATAATAGTTTCCCAGCCGAATGGAGCGTACATAATGTTGTTCCTATTTTAAAGCCGAACAAAGACCCCTCACTTTCTGGATCTTATAGACCTATCGCCTTGTCCTCTTGTGTGGCTAAATTGTTCGAGATACTAGTAAAGATGAGACTGGAATGGTTTTTGGAGAGAAATAATATATTCTCCGTTTCTCAGAGGGGTTTCAGGAGGAACAAGAGTACTCTGGACAATCTAATGCTATTGTCCTCTAACATCTATTCAGCTTTTGCAAATAAGGAATTTCTGTCAGCTATCTTTTTAGACATAAAATCCGCGTATGACAATGTTATTATTGATACTCTCGCTGGGAAGTTGTCTCAGATTAAAATTCCGAATGGGCTCGTAAATAATATCATCAAGCTATTCTCACAGAGGATTGTTTTCGTAAAATCAAATGATTTGTGTGTGGGTCCGAGAAGAGTGACCAAAGGTCTTCCTCAAGGCTCAGTCCTGTCTCCTCTTCTGTACATGTTGTATACCCTCGATTTGGATCAAACTCCTTCTCCTGGAGTCCATATCATCCAATATGCTGATGATGTTTGCCTGTTTACTTCTTCGACATCTATAGAGAGGAATACCAGCAGGTTGGAAGAGTCTCTAGAAAGGATGTCCAGGACATTGGGAGAGCTTAATTTGGAGATAGAACCGTCTAAGACCAAAGTCATGATTTTTTCTCGGAGATATAATGTCCCAGTTTTTGACCAACTTCGGATATTAGGTATAGATATATCTAGAGTCCACTCTGTTCGCTTTTTGGGCATGATTTTCGATGAAAGAATGAAGTGGGATCTTCATATCAATCAAGTGGTGAAACGGTGTGAAAGGAGTATGAACATTCTGAAAACAGTAGCTAGAACTTGGTGGGGTGCGCATCCGGAGAGTTGTCTCTTACTATATAGGTCGTTGATAAGGCCTGTATTGGATTATGGTTCGCCATTGTTTGCAAACGCCTCCAAAAGTGTCCTCTCCAAATGTGACAGGATTCAGTTTCAATGTATGAGATTATGCCTGGGTGCGATGAGGACAACCCCGACGAATGCCTTATTGGTTGAGGCGAGGGAGATGCCACTCTCGTTGAGGAGGAATTGCCTCTGTCAAAAATACCTTTTGTCCAAGATGTCGCTCAATGACAATGGAGTATTGGATGCGATTCGGTCTCTAAAGATGTCCTCCATCAACAGCGTCGTTCCTCAATGGTTGTCTGGGTTAGCCATAGTTGAAAATTTTGATAATGTTGTCGAAAGGAAGCACAAACTATTTACCTCTTCGAGAAATCTGGTGTTTACAATTCCATACCGTCATTTCCAGACTCCTTTGAGAATTGTTTTGAAAAATTGGGACAAGAACGATCCTCTGATCAGAATTAAAGTTTGTAGTTATTTATCTTCTTTTGCTGATTATGACTACATATTTACGGACGGATCAAAAAAAGAGGATTTCATGAATGTGGGTTTCGCTTTCTACCATCAGAACAGAGAGTATTTCAAAATGTTTAAAACATATTGCGAGGCCTCGATATTCAGTGCAGAGGCTCTCGCCATTATGAAAGCGATAGAATATGTTATAACGGGGACTGAAGACACCCGCTTCTTAATTTTATCAGACTCTTTAAGCGTCTTAAAGGCATTGGAAAATTTTGGGAGAAATTCTTCCAATAATCATTTAATATTTAGAATTAGAGAGTTACTATCACTCGTGGGCGATCGTATTTGTTTTGTTTGGGTCCCTAGCCATATCGGGTTGAAGGGTAATGAAAGAGTTGATGCCTTGGCCAATGATGCCACAATCGAGGGAGAGTTTATGGCCTGTAAGCTCCCAGCTCAAGACCTTGTTTCTCAGATAAAAAAATGTCAAGTGTCCAATTGGCAGAGGGAATGGGATGTCTCCAGCCGCGCGAAAGGGGGATTCTTCTATGGCGTTATGCCGGATGTTAAAGGCAGACCGTGGTTCCATGGTAGAGACCTATATAGGAACATTATTGTCCTTCTGAATAGGCTGAGGTTGGGTCACGCCTCATCACCAAGTCACCTTCATCGATTGAACCTCAGAGATTCCCCATATTGTGACTGCGACGGAGTTTCCATTGGTGATTTCAACCACATCTTTTTGGCCTGCCCAAAAATCAAGAACCAAATTGAAATGTTTTATATTAACATCTCTGGGAAATTACCACTACCGATGAATTTTATGACCATTCTACAAGCTCTGAATACTGAGTCTTCTGCAGGCGAAGAGGTCATAAAATTTTTCATTGCTTCAAGGCTGTTCATTTGAGATTGCGCATCGATAAATATCTTAATCCTTTATATTTAATCTTGTGTTTATATTTTTTTTTTTTTTTTTTTGTATTTAATTTAATGTATTTCATGGTATTAATTTTGCTAGTTTGTATTGTTATTAGTCCTAGTTAACCTGTATGTCACAGAATATTGAAACTAGATCTGACAATTGTACTTGGAAATGTAAGTAACACTAAGGCTGGCCAAATGGTGTTAAGGCCGAGGCCATTAAATTAAAAAAAAAAAAAAAAAAAAAAAAAAAAAAAGAGAATGTAAAAAATAATTGATTTTTGAAATTTAATCAAAATCGTTTGAGCGAATTTTGAAAAAGTACATCAGTAAAATACTAGTTCAAAAGCTTATTTTGAGTGTCCGGGAGGGTACCTAACTTAAATATAATTTTTTTTTTTAGCAGCTTTCCTCGTCAAGTTAACTGATGGTCGGAATAATAATCTTTTATTTCTGATCCTAACCGACCATCAGTTAACTTGACGAGGAAAGCTGCTGCTACAATTATAAATATGTATTGTACTAGTCCGAGAATAGAAATTTTAAATTTAAATATAAAATTTTAATCCAGTAGCTCCTATAATAATTCCTTCAAGCTTAAAATCGTTACTCACAGACACATAGACAGACCATGTCGCGAAAACCACTTTTTTGAACTCAGGGGATCTCAAAACTTGTATATCCATCAAAATTTTGATATGTAAAAAAAAAAAAAAAAAATCATTGTGTGGTTTTATGAAACCACGATGCAAGTGAAACTTTTTTTGGATCGTAGGCGTTTAACTGAAAATTTTCAGAAAATTATTCAATTAAGGGTATTAAATTTTAATCTTAACTTAATAATTGGAAAATGGGAAATCAATAGTGGCATGTTAAAAACTGTGAACAATATTTATTTAGTAATTAGCCGAGCCGCCCGCCTTCGGCGGGCGGCACATCTAGCCAGGAGAGCTTCGCCCCCCCCCCCCTGGATTATATATATACAGTATATATAGATTGAAGATTTGAATATTTTAAATTATTTAAAAAATTATATTTTATCAATTAAAAAATTGAATTATTAAATCTCACAATAATTTTTTTATAATTCGTTATATATATTAAATTTCAACTTTCTTATTTTTGTCGTCACGGATTGTGACGTCATGGCTTTTTACGTCATGGCTTTTTACGTCACCTCGTTACAAAGCGACATGCTGATAGAAGAACCAAAAAATTCGTACCGATATAATAAAAGTTTCACTTTAAAAAAAAAATTAAAAAAAACTTTCTATATATTTCATATATCGGGTAAAGGAAAGTAAAATAAGATACGTACTTTTTCTCCTTATCTAAAAATTCGAAAAGGAAAATACTTTTTTAACGCCTATAATATTTTGAAACTTGGTTCATATTAACATAAAAATTTCAATTCTATTAATCAATAGAATTTTATTTTACTAAATTATTAGTGAACTTTTCATCTACAAAAAAAAATAAATAAAACACAAATGTCCATTTTATTCTTAAAAATAAAATATTTATTTTATTCATTGAATGTTAATGTGTGTTTAATATAAAATGTATAAAAGAGAGTGAGAGATCTCAGGATAATCATAATCTCTTTTGCTCTTTAAATAATTGAAATTTAAAATAAAGCCTCGTTCTCTCTTTTCTTCTTTTTAAATATATAAACAAGTATCACAATTTGGTTAAACGAAGAATAAGTGATAAACAAAAAAAAAAAAAAAAAAAAAAAAACGGCTGAATAAGTAATGAGATAGAGAGTCTCGTCTCGGGTTTTTATTTTTATTTATGTTCAGCTCTCAAGAGAGGAGATGCAAATAACACCTTCTCTCTTTTACTAGTAAAATTAAACCATATTAATATTGACTTGCATCAAATCATAGTAATTTTTATTTATTTTATTCCCTTACTTATATCCTCGCTTCATTTGAGAGGTTAGAAGGCTGGCTAATATATAGAGTGTAGAAGAAAGGTCAGTCTTCGCTCGGGAAACTCGAGGTTGTCATGCATATACTTTAGTTATGAGGCGATATTTTTTATATAAATTCAAAAAAAAAATTTTTGCCACTGCATGTAAATCGGTCAGATGGTTATCTTCAAATATGTATTGATATAATATACTTATTATATCTACAGTAAATGCAATGGAGGGGGTAGCTTCTAGTGAGTTTCTATGCAAACACCTAAAATATCTTTTCTCGATCAATGACTCTAATTATAAATAGAATTTATTAGGTAATTTTGTTTTTGTCGATTGCTATTTAATGTTAATTATTTTTAAATTCATTTTTCCTCATAATTTTTAACATTCATCTCAACGTTACACCTCACCTTACCCCTCCGCCCCTTCCTACTTCTGTCTAAATAACTTCCTAAAACTAGAAAACATTATAATTTTATGATATTCTATGATTTTTCACACCACTTTCAAACTAATTATTATTATTATTTCCCATCGGGATCTCCGTTTATTTACCCGAGATGCTTTCGTGCACGAAGGCCCACACCTCAAACCCAACAGGCCTCTGGCCGTAGCCATCTACCGGCACCCCGTGAAGTTACATTATGTCCTATCTCTAACTCTTCCTCCTGCCTTCATTTCTAGCTAGCGAGCTAATCCTTATTTCTGGTTCCATCCTGTTCATTTTATCTAACCTCTTCTATGCTGGGGAGAATGCCCTAGTTTGAGGAGGGACTCCCTCAGCACCGGCGTACTTTCAAACTAAATATTTTAAAAACTTATGTAAAGATATTCCAAATAAGGTCGGATTTAGAGATCTAGCTTAAGCTCCCCCCACTGATATAAAGAAAGAAGGGTTTGTATAAGAAAAAAAAAGAAAGAAATATTCCTACCATAAATATATACAAACAATGAAAATTCGCTCTTCAGCACTGGTTGGAGGGACTTTCCTCCCACCACTTTTTCAAGGGTAGCTCCTCGGCATTAGATTTTCTGACAAATTGAGCTGCATTTGAGTTTCCCCCCTCAGCCTCCCGGTTTTCTTCTTCTTATACGGATGAAGATGGATGAGGTTAGTTATAAATGTGAAGCTTTTGCACGATCAACGAAACCGTCGTCTTGTAGGGGATGGGTAGTCGCCTCATCCTCTGGTCCATTCATCGTCGATGTCGTCGTTCCTCCACCGTCATCATGAAGAAGACGAGGGGGTCGGATCCAGTGGGGGAGACTACACTACCTTCTTCATCATCATCATCATCATCATCTTGAGGGGTACACGGGAATCCGGAATATTTTATCAATAGGGCAATTATAAGGCTTATTAAACGGAAAACGAAATTTAAATTTAATTTCCAAAGGGAACAATAATATATTAGCCTAATAAATCGTTTTTAACTTTTATAGGGTGTTACTCAAACAATATACGTATATATTATTTTTTTACTACATTTTATTGGTATGTGCCCAAAAAAAAGTTAAATATTTTCATTAAAAACCGAAGATCTTTGTATGTAGCCTACTGATATTTTCTTAATTGAAGTTTTTTCTCAATTATAATTTTCTGGTATTTCCTTAAATCAGGCCTCGAGTTTAATTACGAAAAAAAAAAATTATGTTACAAACAAGTCATTAGAGACTTCTTTGATTAGAAATGGAACCAATTCGAAATAATACATTCCACAAGTTATATTAGGAATTTAAGTGGATCTAGCAAAAAAAAAAACTCCTCTCTGAATGCTTCTGTAAAATTCTGGTGTGACCTTACCTCCGGTAATCGAAAGTTGTCTACTGTGCTTATCACACCAGATTTTTTGTGTTGACATATATTTTTTAAATAGTTTCCGACAGTACGTTACATTCGATTATCAAGAAATAAAATTTATATATAAAGATATTTATATTTTGTTACCATGGCAACCATTTCTTCTATCTTTTCTATGAAGTACAAGAGTAAAGTGGTATTCATAAGATTTCAATGGCAAAATGACAATATACATTTTAAAGAGAATCTAAAAAATAATTGATTTTTGAATTTAAAAAAAAATCGTTGGAGCGAATTTTGAGAAAATCGAAAAAAAAACTGAAAAGGTGCATCAGTAAAGTACTAGTACTCTTTGGTCGATTTTGTTCAAAAGCTTCGTAGCACGTCCCATGGGAGTGCCTAACTTAAATATAAAATGTCAACCTCCTAGCTCTTTTAGTTCCTGAGATATTTTGTTCACACACACACAGACAGACCATGTCTCGAAAACAACTTTTTTTAATTCAGGGGCCTCAAAACCTGTATATCCATCAAAATCTCGACATCGAATTTTTGACTTGAATCCAATACTTCCTCTCTCTATATATTAACATATATATATTAGATCAATAGCAAAAAAAAATTTTTTGATTAACTTTCTACTGGCCTATATTGTGACGTATTAATAAATACCATGAAGGTGATTAAATTTATTAGTATGGATTTGCTCTAAGGTAGTGAACCAAAATGACTAATTGATTTTTTTAATTTGATACAGAGCTAGCTCATTTAGAGTAGAGCTGATATGTAGTTATTAAATCTTATTAAAAATCAATAACCCTACATGAGTAGTTTACTTTCAAAGAGCTCTTGAGCAATTAATCGAAAGTTGGGTTGTCTACCTAACAAAAAGTTTATCCACTTGAAATTTTCACCCCCACCCCTCCAAACAGGCTCTAGTTTTTATGATGATTGAGCCCTGTTAAGAAATTTTATTTTAAATTAAATTAATATATTTTGATAAATAAAAATTTAAAAGTAAAAAGTTCTCACTTCATTCTATTTTTATCTTATATGGAAGACTTGTATGTGAAATTCAAAAAGAAATTAATGATCTTTTTTTTGTGACAAATGATCCTCTCTCTCTCCATCTCTTAGGATGATGACGTCATTGGCCATCAACTTTTCTTATCCGTGTTCAATTCCTTGACATGTTCTAAAACTGGAGAGAGAGTCTAATCTATCATTTCCTCCCTCTCTCAACAAGAGATAGATAGATAGATGATGAACGAACTGACGAATCGAGAGAGGGTTCTTCTTATCAGCTCCACCCCCTCTATACATAATCACTCACCCTCTCAGGTTTTTCTCAACGTTCTTGTATTATCTGGAAAGCTAATTTTTATTTTATAATTTTTTTTTTAATAGTACTTTTATTAAAAATACAAAGTAATTTTTTTTACCTATGATTTAAGTAAGAGCAAGTAGTTCTCATTCTGGGTGATAAAATTGATCTAAATATTTTAGTTACAAATCATTTAAATAAATATGGAAGAAATCTCAATATATTATCAATATATTAGCTCAAAAATATTAAAATTATTATATGTATATTAATAACACTCCTACAATTTATAAGCTAGTAGTCACACTTCACTTAGAGTCAGGGCCGTCAGGCACTATTTCAAATACTGTAATGGAAATACATTTGTATTTTATATTTCAAATACTTAGATCAGAGTATTTCTAATGCTTACAGAGCCCGGTTCAATAATTCAACTTTTTTTTTTTTAATTTCGACTAGTTTATAGATGTAAACTAGCCCGAGTATAAATGATTAAAAATGATCGAGGGATACACACGCTCGCAGCAGGTCTGCATAGTGAACCTCACAGGAATATAAACGTCCACACTAGGGACACACAGGGATAAACAGGGATACACACGCCCGCACCAGGGACACAAGGGATACACACGCTCGCATCAGGGACACACACAGTAGATCGAAAGTGATCAGAAGAAAAATGTGTGTCTCTGGTGCGGGCGTGTGTATCCCTTTGCGTCCCTCAAGGCTCACTATGCAAACCTGCTGCGGGCATGTGTATACCTCGATCATTTTTAATCGTGAGTCCCAAGAATTTACTGACTACATGCTACTTATAAAAATGTCTTCTATTGTATTTTGAATCTAAGTATTATGTATTTTAAATACATTTAAAAAATACGTATTTTGTATTTGAAATACTGGTTTTTGAGTATTGTGCCCGGCCTTACTTTAGAGTGAATATGATGATTGACGCCTGCGCGTTACCTGAGCTAAGAATTGTTTCTCTTCTTTTCCCAGAACTTTAAACTCTTTCTTTCACTTGATGCATAAATAAAATATAAAAATTTAACTAACTACAAATTTCATAATAATCTTCATTCCCCTTGTCTGCTTCTTCGGGTCTGATATCTAATTTTGCAACTAGGATTTATCTTAGAGAGCCTGTTATGAATATACTTATAGACCATCGAATTTCTTGATCAATCAGTTACAGATTCATTCTAGTACACAATAATAAGAGAACACTTCTCTATTGAAAATTAATTTAACTTGTTTATTAAAGGTTACTCCCAGACAAGATTCTGTTTTTTGACTTAATCCTTTATTTCATTGTCAGTCAGGCGAATTCTCATTATATCCTTTTTCTATTTTTAAAGATTTGTCAGGTATTGAAAAGTAAAAAGACGGTCGTCTTTAAATTTTTTTTTATATTTAGAAATGTATAGGGAAGGCATTTATTTTTCATGGTGCGCTGTTGTGAGGAGGGCATAGTCCGCTGATTGGAGGCTAATATCAGTTGAGCAGCGACTCCTGGCTGGTTTGAGTCAATCAGGCGATGCCGAGAAATTGCCTTGTAAATATTCATGTGCCTCCGTCATGGAAGATTGCCTTTCAGCCCTCCTCGTCTTCGTCCTAGTTTCCCTCCTAAACTCCCAGCTACAAAACCCCTTCCGGTTAATAATAATAAGCCACTTATCAAAATCGATCTTGGAACGACATGAAACTCACCTCGTTATTAAATTGCTCGCTCAAAACATCAAGCCACTTGGCTTTAAATAACGAGGAGGAAGGACTTCATTGATTAAATGGAGAAAATAAAATTAATTTTATACACCAGAGATGTACAGTAAATTCAAAAAGTTTTTCCTAACTTGATTTTTTTTCTTCCAGAATCATTTATTTATCTTTATACATATTGCTCATTATGTTCAATTATTTTTATCTGATTAGAAAGAGATTGTTTTTTCACTTTAGGCCTAAGACCATCTCTCTATGCTTTTGATCAAAAGAAAAAAATATTTTAAAGACCTTTTTGAAAAACAGGAAGATGAAGAAAAAAATTATTTATTTCCTATGTCGACGTTTCGGGGACTATTCGTCACCCATCTGCAGGACCTTAAAATACCAGAGCACAACAAAACTTTATATATTTAGACAAAAAAAAAAGAAAAAGAGAAAAAGTACACTTACACTTACTTTCTTTTATGTTTGATGTTTTAAGTTTGTCTATATATATAAAGTTTTTTTGTGCTCTTGTATTTTAAGGTCCTGCGGATGGGTGACGTATAGTCCCCAAACATTGACATAGAAAATAAATAATTTTGGGCCGAATTAAGTCTTTTTTCTTCACCTTCCTGTGAATTAGTCCTTCAAACTATTATACTTTTTGAAAAATTTATTATTTGTTTTATTTCTTAATAAATATTGCATTTCACTAATTGATTAATTAAATGTTCGAAAAGAAAATTTCAACAAGATTTTATTAGTAGTCAGAAAAAAATGTTGTGCATAAGCACGTGGGTGGGCTATTGTGGACGTGCGCCTGCGAGGTAGGCAGACAAAATAAAAATCTGTCTCGCTGTATGCCTATATGTGGTTAAAATTGATATTTTAAAGAAAGTTATAAATTTTTAGATATTTTGCTTAGAGGTCCACATCTTGTGGGTTGCAGTCCTTCAGTTCTTTAATTGTCTGTCTCTTCCTTCTCTTTTCAACAGGCGTCAGACCGTGCGACGGGCCGGCCTGTCCTATTTCTTCCGGTCGTAAAAACGTATGATAGGTTTGGAGGGAAAGAGTCAGTCCGACCCCGCATCACGGGACAAGGCGAGGAGAAAAGAAGAAGATAAATGTTTAGATATTAGGAATAATGATTTAATAAATTTATTCCGCCCTCTAATCTGATTATAAATTAATTAAAATTATTAGAGAATTTTTCAAATTACTATAGAAAAATTTATATGCATTGGTCTTTGGTTTTTCGATGAATCGTTATCAACAGCTTCTAAATCCTACTTTGGGCACCAATCCAAGTTCTCTAATCGCCTCATGCCTTAACTCCTTCCTGAAAGGGAGCCAAATAATATTAATTGTTTAGCCTTGGCCATGAACGAGGAGAACTAAATTTCTCATTTTAAATATACTACTAATAGAAGAGTGGGGGAATTTTTATAAATGAAACAAAATTATCAGTCATATTCTCGTATTTATTGGATGTTTTAAAGGCCTGTTTCCAAAAGTTCAAAGAGGCCCCAGAAAATTATAGAAAATTTTTTTTTTAACACTCACACTCTTTACACACAGTCTTTTGGGCAACTTAGGCCATATAATATTATATAGGCTATTATATATAAATATATATGTATTTTTACGATAACCTTTATTTATTAAAATATCTATTAAGGGTTCATGCATATTTATTTAAGCCATTTGGTATCCAAATGAAATCAAGCCTAGGATCCGAACCTGCGACCCTTGGTATATAAGGCCTCTTAAAACTATAGATAATACCCCTACACCACGGCCCGAGAGCCCTACTAGATGAAATTAAAATAACGATTTAAATATTTGTGTAGTTTCACAGAAAATTTTCATGTGAAATATATTTAAATAGTATACTCATTTATCAAAATGTTTCACATACCGCTTACTTACATACATTTTCTCTTAAAACTATAGATAAAATTGAAATATTATTTTTGAATAGGAGAAAAAATGCAGTATATTAATATATAGGCCTATTATAATCAACCCTAACGTTCCTGTTGTGTTTTGAACCTTCTTGCCTCTGATCTCGTCTTAAAAGTTCTAAGTTACTAAATCGAAATTTTTTAAATACCTACCGATACATTTAATACAAAAAACCTTTTCTTTAAGTAACCTTGGACTAATTTTGAGATAATATAACCTATACCAAGGGGATCTTTGGAAAGGTTCAATTATCTCGTTTGTTTCATATCGATGTCAGTGACTGTGTCGATCCAAATGAGGTCCCTTGTGCCCTGGCAGAGAGTGTACTTTGTATGACTCCATATTTCAAACTTAGCCGGGGGAGAGCGCCGCCCTCGACGCCGGCGCCTTCGTCCAATCGGGGCGCCGGCCTTTATCAAAAAGGGGCGGCCATAAAAATGAATCTGACATAAGAGGGTGTGGCGAACACCCCTGAAGCATTCATCACCCAAGAAAATCTCTCTTCTTCAGCTTCCTCTCATGAAACATGGATGAAATGAATGAAATATCAAGGACAAAAAGATTTCGTCTACTACATATTAGAAAAAGAAAAAGAGAAAAATCATCAGTATGTGCCAAGAAGAGAAAAGATCCCCTTTAAAAAGGCAATGAACTAGGCTACTACGTAGTAATAGAATCTAGTAGGAAGTCAATTACTACGTTGAATTTTTATTTTTAAAGTTTACAAATCAAGTCAATAACACAACTATTTTAAATAAAAGTTTTCATCTAGAAAACTGTTAAGAAAGTTTATAACAGAAATTCATCCAATCTTATTTGAATTAAATTAAAATTGAATCTAGCGGGTCAATACCCTGACCTCTAGTTGGGGACCAGTTAGTATATTAAAAATTCCAATTGTTTGTATAATTCATTTGACAATTACCATACTATTTATTCAAGGATGTCATTTCAGGTTTTGTTTAGCACTCCCCCCCCCGCCCATTTATTTATACAATTAAAAGATAATTAAAAATATATATACATTTAAAATAATACTTTTTTCGTTTCAATTCCTTTCAATTTATTGGTAGCCAATTAAATTCATTAAATTTTTGCTCGTCAATTTTGAAATAAATTTTTGTAGTATGAGACGGGATGCGAACATGAACCCTTGAGCTCTAGCTGATATGAACACCAATTTACTCTTGTGTACATACTTCATAGGAAATATAAGAGAAATGGTTGCCATGGTAACAAAATATAAATATTTTTCCATGTTTATAAATTTTACATCTTGAATTTTAATATATTGGCTGAAACTAAACATATGCCGACACAAAAAATCTGGGATGACAAGCACAGAATACAACTTTTTCTTACTGAAGCTAAGAGAAAGTTGTGTACTGGCGGACCAGCCACATCAAATTTTTTCTTTTATGTTTGTATGGGCTGTTTCGTATTAATCAAAAGCAAAAAATGGAAATTTAAGTGTTTTTCGGTGTCTAGAATCAGAAATCCAGCATTAGAACAGAAACAAAAAAAAAAAAATTGTTTGTGACCTGTGTTATATTTCATTTAACTGATGAATACCCCGTTTCTTGTGGAAATTACATATATATTGATGAAAGTGAATTTTACTGTAACCCACTATGTGACGACTCATGTGGACAGCCCTAAACCTAAATTATTTTTTTTTTCTGAAATTTTTTAGACAAATAGGATTTGAATATTTATATTTTCATCCTTATCTAAATGAATAATTCACAGAGTTAGAGTTGTAAATAAAAAAATAAAAAAAAACTCAATTTCTCACCCTGGGTGTCTTGCGTATTCATTCCTCTTTTGGATCTCTTTTGTTATAAAATGTTGAAGAGTTGTAAGTGATATTTGTGTAAATAATGAGAAAAAGGCGTCTTGTCGTCATAAAGACTATGTATTTTGCTTTGCAAATGTTCTCCCGTCTATCTCTCTATACATATGTTAAGACGTAGGGCTGATAGCCCTTTGTCCGGAGGCTGTTTTCATCTTGGCTCTACCTTAGGGCATATTACCATATCAAAAGCATCATCTCTCTGCAGCAGAGACGCCTCTTCCTTATCTCTCTCCCTCTCGTCATTTATGATGCACGATAAAACGAAACGAGAGAGAGAGAGAGAGAGAGAGCGTTACTTAACAACCAAAGTAACCAAGTCTAAGAAAAAACATTAATATTAATATTATTTTATGTATTTGTGTCATGGTCTTAATATTCTCATAGAAAGACCCTCTGAGAACGAAATTTTTTTTTTACATTTTTTAAATAAAGGTAGCCAGAACATAAATGGCTCACAAAATTTAGATTGGTCAAATTTAAAAGTATTATTTACCATTTGTACCATGGGTCGCTGGTTTGCATCCCGTCCCAGGCGACAAAATTTATTTCAATTTAATTAAATACCAATCAATTCAAATAAATAGGGACGGGGTCTAAATGGCTCCGGATGCCGACCTTAAAACGAATTTAAGAAAAAAACATTATTCACTCTGGAAGTTTACCAGATTCAGTCTTTTGCTTACAGTTGTTGGAGCAGTGGCGTCATTTCAACTTTTTTGTTGCCCACGGGGCTTGGAGTAGTCGGTAGCGTGCCAACCTTCTATACCGAACGTCGCGGGTTCGGACCCCAGGTAGTCCGATAATTTTATTTAAGGCATTTGGATACCAAATGGCTTAAATAAGAATGCCTGGACCCCAAATAATAATATATATTCATAACGGTTATCGTCAAAAGTCTTAAATGGCCTAAGTTGCCGAAAAGACTGCGTGAATGTGTGTGTGAGTGTGAGTGAGAAAAAAGTGTGAATGTTTTTAAAAAAAAAAAAAAAAAAAAAAACTTTTGTTTTTTCAAAAACATTCACACTTTTTTCTCATTCACACACACATTCACACAGTCTTTTCGGCAACTTAGGCCATATAAGACTTTGACGATAACCGTTATTTATGACTTTTTCTATATTAGGGTCCAGGCATTCTTATTTAAGCCATTTGGTATCCAAATGGCTTAAATAAAATCATCGGACTTTTGGCTGCTCTTTATCAGTAATAATTTTTTTTTTTTTTTTTTTCATTTTTTGAAAGGGAACATCGGCTTTTTAGCTTAAGAACGCCATCCTAACCTCCTCTCCTTATCAACAAATTAATCAAATACCATTCCACCAGATCAAAGGTGGTATCTGAATGGCCTTATTTTTCACCCACGTTTCTGAAATTTTTTTAAATTATAGTTCCAATAACGAAAATAATCAGTGAAAAAATTCAGCCTTTTTTTATTATCCACTCTGAATATGAAATTTCAAAATTCTTTATAAATTTCATTTTAGAGGAAGCTTAATTAATAATTTTGAATTAGTTTATTTTTTCATAGACTCTTCAAACTCTAAAAGAGAATCACCATTTTTTTGATCTCGTTTATTTTTCCTAAACTTTCTTCTTTCAATGTTTTTTTTTTTTTTTGATTGAAAGCAATAGAGAGAGAGAGAGAGAGAGAGTGAGGGTTGCCGGTTTTCGTTCTCTTCAAGAATCGCGATTTATCTGCAAAGTCGGCATTATAAATTCCAACGGAAAAGGGCTCTGTGCTGTTTAGTTCTATAAATCGCGAATGGAATTTAATATTGGGGCGAGAGAGGAGATATCGATTCTTGAACAGTCAGTCCGAAGGCGATAGGATTTATGTTGGCTTTATGTAGAGAATAGAAAGCACTGGCCGTCCAATATGGTTCGTAACGGTTATTGGGCCTTCCGAGGAAAAGACATCCCCTTACAATCGGTTCAAACACCCCGGATATACAACCAGTGCCAATTCAAGAAAAAATAAAAAATAAATAGTTTTTTTTTATTTATTTTTAAATTCTTATATAAAAATAAATAATATGAAAATTGATTTCCAGTTTATTTATTTTATAATAAATTTGATCTATAAAACAAGTTGACATTATTATTTTACTTTATACTATATCAGCGGTTCCCAACCCGAGGGCCGCGGGCTGATTGGAACTGGGCCGCGGAGGAAAGAAAAGTTATATATATAAAATTATAGTTCCAGGATGACCAAGCTGGAACTCGGTGGTTTTTTCTTTTGATAAATTTGTTAAAAAGTATTATACCTCAGCAGGGCCGGCGCAAGCTATTCTGCCGCCCTAGGCAAGATATTTTTTTTGCGCCCCCCTCCCAAAAAAAAACTTTAAAAATTTAATTTGCCGCCCCCTCCTTAAAATTTTCCCTGATCTCAAAAATTTTTCTGCGAAATTTTTTTTTTTTCGCGGAACCAAAATTTTTTTCCGTCCCGAAAATTTTATTACCTTTTTTTTTAGAGACACAAAATTTTTGCCGCCCGCGGAACCAAAATTTTTTCCCGTGTGCCACCCGCGGAACCTAATTTTTTCGGGTGCCGCTTGCGGAACCAAATTTTTTTTTTATTTTTACATTTTTGCCGCCCTCTCCAGGTTGCCGCCCTAGGCGGCCGCCTAGTTTGCCTAGTGGACGCGCCGCCCCTGTACCTCAGTAAAGTAATAGTACTCGAAGTATCCCAAGGAAGAAATCTAGCTTAATTTCATATTGGTACTTAAAATTTCAAATATATCAAAGCGAATTTTTGAAAAAATTAGAAAAACTAAAAAAGTACTAATATGCGCGGTTTCCCCAAGACAAGATTAATCGTCATTTGTTATTTATACGGTAAATAGGAAATATTTAAAATTTAAAAGAGTTCGGTAAAGAAAATTTTGAGAAAAGTGGGAAAAAACTAAAAAAGTACACCTGTAAAGTACTAGGACTCAAAATTTCCCAAAGATGAGACCTAATATAATTTGTTTTCTTTACAGCAAGAAATATATATTTGAAAGAAATCGTTCATGCCAATTTCAAGAAAATTGTAAAAAACTAAAAAAAGTACATCAGTAAAGTACTAGAACCCAAATTTTTTCAAAGATGAGACCTAGCACAATTTCATATTGGAACCGGAAATATGTATAATAGGGTGGCCTCAAAAAACAAAATTTTTTAATTACTTTCGGCCAAACATCCTAAAAGTTGTCTTTTGGCTAGAAAATGATAATGGCAAAGTTTTAGCTAAATTGGGTAACGTTAACCCGTGCCTCATCGGGTTAAAATTTTGAAAAAGTGCGATTTTATCTAAAAATTCGCAGTTTTTACTTCATAAAACGAAAACAAAGTATCGTAGAAAAATGAATCTTGGCTCATTTCATAGCAAATTTAATTCTCTTGAGGTTTTATAATAACCATTTTTTCATTAAAAGTTATAGATTTAGTGATATTTACAAATTAGCATTTCGATTTTGATATATCGTCGCTTGCATCACGTAGTGACGTATCTCAAAAAAATTAAAAATTGAGATATGGTATAACGGGTATGGCCGTGTCCTGGCGTTCTTTACATTATCACAAAGTGACGAATCTGTATTTCCATGTTTTTTCGTATTATTTACGTGATTCAGGCGACGATATTGCTCTTTCTGAAAAATAAGTGGAAAATCACAATATAGACCAGCGCTTTCCAAACTGTGAGGCGCGCCTCCCTAGTGAGGCGCGGACTAGTCTAAGGGGAGGCGCGAATATTGGCCACCAAGATCAATTTTCCAAATGATTGCTAGTTTTATAAATAAAATAATTTTGATGATTCTGGGACGGAGTTTTTAATTAAAATAATAAATATGAATAAATAAAAAAAATATTTTTATATAAATTTAAATTTTTTAGCATTAAAAATTTTTGTTTTTGTATTATTTTATTAAATGTGTAGGGGGGGGGAGACGTCATACGATTAAATATTTTTAAGGGATGCGTTGTAACATAAAGTTTGGAAACCAGTGATTTAAAGTAAGACTCATTCTACAAAATTATACTATGTGTAAAATCCAAAGGCGGATCCAAGGAAGTTTTTCAGGGTTTTAATTTTTTTCTGACTAGACGCGAAGCTCGCAGAAGGCGATAGCATGGTTAATTATTTTATTTATTAGGATTGGATAAGGGGTTGAAAAATTGAAAAGAATGTTTTTTAAATTTATTTTAGCTAAATCGAAGCCAAATAAATAGAAAACATTCAAAAAATAGCGTTGATTATTATTTTGATTAGGGGGGGGGATGAAGGGTTGATTATTTAAGAAAGGCCTTGGAATATTCTACAATAAATCATTCGTTGACATTTTTTTCCAGCTCTAAATATAGTTAGATTAGAGCAAAAGGTATTTTTTTACTTTTAATAAAAAGGGAATTGCTATGTCCATCTATTTATTCCTATACAGAAGAGAGAGAGAGACAAATCTCTCGTTCAGTTGAGTGCGTTGCCTGCTGGCAGGCGCCGAATTGCTCTTTCTTAGATGTGTTTAAAGTGAATCAAAGTGAATAATTAATATAGTGTAATCCACCCTGACCACCCCGTCAGCCAACACACCCTCTTGAGAGTCTTATTAAAGGTAATTATTAAGCATTTTATCGTTGAAAAAAATAAATGATAGAAACAAATAATTTGACTGCGAAAAACGATTCTTTTGAATATGAAATTAAATATTTTGCATTTCACTAAGGGTAGAGGGTGAATATAAGGTGTTGAAAGGGGAAGGGGGAGTGTAGGTGTCATTGAAAAAAATTTGTTTTTTATTTTTTATCTTTTTTTTTAAATCACTTTCTTATTCACACTCACATTCACACACACACACACACACACACACAGTCTTTTCGGCAACTCAGGCCATATAAGACTTTATTCGATACCCGTTATTAATTAATAATATACATATTGGGGGTCGAGGCATTTCAATTTAAGCCATTTGGTATCCATTTCGGACGGGGTCCGAACCCTCGACGTTCAGTATAGAAGGTAGGCACGCTACCAACTACACAGAGCCCGAGGGCCTTTTTTTATCTTTTCTTAAGTCACCATTATTTACCATTATATTCTTCCTATTTGGCCTATATTTTTGTTAATCAAATTACTTTAATATACTTTTACTCAGGGGTGGATTAAGGGTTTAAAATTAAAATAAAATAATTTCAAATTATTATTATTGAAATTCCTATCGGGATCCCCGTTTATTTACCCGAGGTGCTTACGTGTACGGAGACACACACCTCAAACCCAACCGGCCTCTGGCCGTAGCCATCTACCGGCACCCCGTGAAGTTACATCATTTCCTATCTCTAGCTCCTCCTCCTGCTCTCGTCTCTAGCTAGTGAACTAATCCTTATTTCTGGTTCCAACCGGCTCCTTATATCCAACCTCTTCTATGCTATGGAGGATGTCCTGGTTTGAGGAGGGACTCCCTCAGCACCGGCGTGTAGCCTACTCCTTTCGAAGAATGCATCACTGAGAGGGAACCTTCTTTACGTCCCTTCCACAGGACGGGATGCCACAGCAACTCCCTCTCCTCGTAGAGTTGCCTGAGGGCTATTGTGGAAAGATCCTATATTCCAATCCAGGGCTTGCTTGAGGATTTGTTTACATTAAATAAATATTTTTATTTAATGAAAAATCCCGCATGCCAAGGATTTGAACAGGGATCTTCTTTGCAGAAGCTGAAATAATTTCAAAATAAAATAAGTAGCCTAAGGGGAGGGGCGAATATTGGCCAACAGGACCAATTTTGCAAATGATTGCTAGTTTTAATATAAATAAGAATAAATAAAAAAAAATATATTTTTTATTTATTCTCACGGAGTAAAAAAAAAATTCCTAGTCATATGCAGCCAAATTTATTGTGACGTTTCGGCATTCTTAAGAACCGGAGGCGAGAATAAAAGAAAATTTTAATTTCAAAATTATAATTGTAATTTTTCATTCAAAATTTTCATTCAATAACTAGGAATTTTTTTTTTTGGCTCCGCTTTAATATAAAATTATATTTTTTAGCATAAAATTTTTTTTTTTTGTATTATTTTATAAAATGGGGGAGGGGGCGTCATAAGATTAAATATTTTTAAGGGAGGCGTGGTAACATAAAGTTTGGAAATCACTGATATAGATCATTCGATATAACATTTTGCCGGGAAAATATTCCGAATGGAATAAAATTTTCACTACTCCATGCTCTAGAATGCCAATCCTAAATTTTCGACCTCGAAGACCGTGTGGGGGGGGAGGGGAGGGGGACAAAAACCTCAAAAATTTGAGAAATCCTCAGGTTTTTGCTTATATCTCTTAAACTATTTATATTTTTTGAAATATATCACAATACAAAGTTGTAGAGCATTAAATTTGCTAAAATTTGGTACATAAAACGAATTCGTAGACTCAATACTAACAGAAATACGGCCGGTTAATTTGACAAAATATAAATAGTTTACGAGATATAAGCAAAAACCTGAAGATTTCTCAAATTTTTGAGGTTTTTGTCCCCCTCCCCCCCCCCACACGGTCTTCGAGGTCGAAAATTTAGGATTGGCATTCTAGAGTATGGGGTAGTAAAAATTTCATTCCCCTCGGGATATTTTCCCGGCAAATTGTTATATCGAATGATCTATATTGTGATTTTCCACTTATTTTTCAGAAAGAGCAATATATCAAAACCGAAATGCTAATTTGTAAATATCACTAAATCTATAACTTTTAATGAAAAAATGGTTATTATAAAACCTCAAGAGAATTAAATTTGCTATGAAATGAGCCAAGATTCATTTTTCTACGATACTTTGTTTTCGTTTTATGAAGTAAAAACTGCGAATTTTTAGATAAAATCGCACTTTTTCAAAATTTTAACCCCGATGAGGCACGGGTTAACGTTACCCAATTTAGCTAAAACTTTGCCATTATCATTTTCTAGCCAAAAGACAACTTTTAGGATGTTCGGCCAAAAGAAATTAAAAGATTTTGTTTTTTGCGGCCACCCTAATGTATATATATTTAAAATTTGAAAAAAATTGTTAGAGCCGTTTTCGAGACCTGATGACTGAAAAAGTACTTCAGTAAAGTACTAGTACTCTTTGACCGATTTTGATCAAAATATTATTTTCATGCCTCAGGGGGGGATTTAAATATAAAATTTCAACCTCGCAGCTCAATTCCTTCATGCTTTAAATAGAGCACAGACAGACCATGTCGCAAAAACCACTTTTTTGACTCAGGGGACCTCAAAACGAGTATACCCATCAAAATCTCGACATAGAATTTTTGACATGAATCCAATACTTTCTCTCTTACATATAGGTAAGAGAAAAAAAAGATTTCAAAAGACTATAAAATTTTTTAAAATTTTTTTTAAAAGCATTCCAATCTCTTTTTTTTTTCTTTTTTGCTATCTATGCTTAAAAAAAAAATTTATATTCTTATTGCCAACTAAATAGAATAAAAAATCTCTTGAGTTTTTTTCCAAAGGTAGCGATCGGGGTGTCCGCCCTTCTCTCGTTCTAGTTCCTTTTATTTTTTAAGCCCTTCAAAGAGAATCAAAGTGAAAACCATTTCTCTGAGTTTAGTTACGGGAACCCCTCCAAGCATTTTTATATATAAAAGTTAATCATACCCCCACGCTTCGCCCTTTCGTTTTTTTTTTTTTATTTTAATTGAAACACAACCTTCGAGATGAATTTTTTTTTTTTTTTTCAAATACAATCCCCAATTCTGGGGTGGATTTTGTGAGTAATGTCTTTGCGGGATATATAACGACGTGAAATTCTATAATTAAACTCCGCCCTTTTCTCCAATAGTACTGGAGGGGGGTGATGGTGGGGTGCCGGGCAGGAGTTGATAAAATCATACCATTGTCTTTGATTTGATAGAATTTCAAGGAAATGAGACACAAAAAAAAAATTAGCATTCTCTTTCTCTCTCTTCATGTCGATTTGATTAGAGAAATGATTCAGCTATTCACGTCACTTGTCGTGACAGTTCGTCATAAAAAGGTTACCTGAATGAAGAAGGGCTCTTAGGTGAAAAGGGTGAGGGAATTTAATATACGCCTTTTGGGGAAAGAAAGAACAACAAACTCTTTAATAAATTAATTGCCTAATCGTGTGAAGTTATAAAAAAAAAACTTCAGACTTATAATAGGGGAAGGATATAGGATTAACTCCCCCAATTTTTTAAAATTATGTTTTATATTGGGTATAGGAGACTTTGCAGCCAAGGAAATTAAATAAAAAACTTATTTAATTATTAATCGTCGACGTTTCGGTCGCAAGTCACGACCTTCCTCAGAACGATTAATTGTTAGAATACAAGGTTGACAGAATACAATTAATCGTCCTGTGGAAGGTCGTGACTTGCGACCGAAACGTCGACGATTAATAATTAAATAAGTTTTTTATTTAATTTCCTTGGCTTCAAAGTCTCCTATACCCAATTCAAAGTCTACAGCCACTTCTCATCATTATGTTTTATACATTTTTTTCAATAAATGAATCGTCCTACGATTCATCAAGCTGATTTCATTACCACTATTTTACAGTCGTTTGATTATCACCTCTTCTATAATTAAAAAATTTCCTAAACGCGTTAGTTCGAAAGAAGAAAAATAAAATTGTCAAGCAGCTTAAGTTATTTTCTTTTATTAATAAAATTAAAACGTTCGCTTTCATATAGGTTCCTCTTCAGAGCTATAATGGAAATTGATACAAAAATCATCAAATTGATAATTTTTTATATCAATCAGAATCCAAGATAGTTTCAAAGCAATTATTGCAATATAAGGAATTAATATTAGTAAATATTAGTGAGTATAAGGAGTCAGTATCTTCTTGCTTCCCCTTACGATTTATCTTTTTAAAAATTGTCTCTCGATTCCGCCACTGATTTCAGAGGGATAAATATCTCTCTTCAAAATTAAAATATTAAACAAACAAAAAAGAATACAAATACAGTGGTTTTATTTTTTTTCTGCCAGGTCAAGTATGCATGTGGCCAGAAATAATAAACTTTTATTTATTTTTTTTACAAATTTCATCACCAATTTATCTCTCAAGAAAAACAGCAAGTAATTGTTTTTTATTACAAATTTTTTTCTCTTCCAAGACTATTAAAGTTTTTTCTAGCTTTTCGAGTGGTTGATTTTTCAAAAATTAAATCCCACCTTAATTTCTAATCTCTTCTTTTTTTTTTGACTCTCAAAGAAATTGTTCAAACGGTAGAATTTTTTTTGGTAAGTCAATATTAGTTTCAATCAAGCTTAAAGCCGGCCTTATGGATAAGCGGGGGTGGGAATGGTTTGGGGTTGGATTGGGATGGGGGTTAGACAGACGATCAAGAAGAAAAAGACGAAGAAGAAGAAGAAAGCGGAAGGGGAAAAAATCAGATTTGATGTTTAACCGATAAATGTTGGAGATTGAAAAAGTAAAAACCATTATAGTCTGCTGAAAATTTATTGGAAATGTTGCGCTATGCGGTTTGAAATTGGATTGGGAAAGTTTTTTTTAAGCTATATAAGAAGCCTAAGGTGGGAGGGGGAGATATATAGAATGAAGAATAAGATGCTAAATTGAAAATTGTCAAGAGAGAAGAGAGAGATAGAAAGATCCCGTTTCATACTTGGAACGAAACGACTTTGATTGTATGAGTGAGATAAAATTTTTTTGATATTTTTAAAATAACAAATCCTTTTTAAGAGGCTCTACATAAATAAATATGAAAAACATCCAATTTAGACAAATAAATAAATAATCAGTAATTTGTTATCAAATTGTATTTTTACTTTCGCTTACCTATATATATGTTAATATATAGAGAGAAAGTATTGGTTTCATTGCAAAAATTCAATGACGAGATTTTGATGGAAATACAGGTTTTTGAGGTCCAAAAAAAGTGGGTCCCGCAAAATAGTCTGTTTGTCTCTGTGTGTGGGTCTTTGAACAAAATATCTCAAGAACGAAAAGAACTAGGAAGTTGAAATTTTATATTTAATTTAAGTACCTGGCACGGAACGCATTTTGAACAAAATCTGTCAAAAAGTACTAGTTCTTTACTGTACTTTTTCAGTTGTTTTTTTTCGATTTTTTCAAAATTTTGATTAAAATTATTAAATGAATTATTTTTTAGATGCTCTTAAATTAGACACCCCCCCCCCCGGAGGCGTGAAAATAAGCTTTTAATTAAAATCGGCCAAATAGTACACTAGTACTTTACTGATGTAGTTTTTCAATTTTCTTCAATCTTCTCAAAATTCGCTCCAATTTTGATTAAAATTCATAAATCAATTATTTTTTAAATTCTCCAAAAAAAATCATACAAGCTAAAATTGTTTAGAAACGTATTGATATGATATACTGTTTTAATCCCATTTCATTTAGTTTTTTACTTTTTAATTTAAATCTCGAACGTTCTAAATTGCTTCTGTTCCTTTTTAAATGCTAATCAAAAGCTTAATTACTTATTCTTTTTATATTTATTCAATGGTATAGATTTGGGGTCAATCAAGGTCTTATTTGCACATTTGCTGCTCCCTAAAGGGCGACAGACGGACGGAAGGGAGTCCTGGTCCCTCCGGATGGATCATATTAATTAATGCGAATTTAATTTAAATATTGAGACTATCAAAGTGTCTATTAGGGTGCGAATAATTTTAAAACATCTCCATATGGCCGTACATGTGTCTTATAAATTTGTCATCGGATTGAATTATTTTTAGCTGAACTCCGCCCATCCCTTAAAATGACAACTCAATAAGAAAATTTGCATATCGTTATAAGTTCTGAATATTCAACTCAAATGTTGAACGAAAATTATTTTTTAAAAGATTAGACTTTGAATCCATTTAATTAAATATTTGTATTTGATCAACTAACTTTAAGCGGCATATAGGAAAATATTATAATTCATTGTATTAATAAAATATACAGGGTAAGAGAAAGTAAAAATAGATTTTTTAAATTCAAATAATTACTTTCTCTTACTTTATATATAAAGATATATAGAGAAGTATTGCGATCATGTCAAAAATTCGATGTCGAGATTTTGATTTTCCCTGAGTCCAAAAAGTGGGTCCCGCAAATTGGTTTGTATGTGTGTATGTGGACATTTTTGACCATGAAGGAAATGAGCTAAGAGGTTGAAATTTTATATTTACGTTAGGCACCCTCCGAACTCGTGTAAATAAGCTTTTAAACAAAATCGGCCAAAAAGTACTAGTACTTTACTGATGTACTTTTTTAGTTTTTTTCAATTTTCTCAAAAAGCGCTCCAACGATTTTTTTTTTTTTAATTCATAAATCAACTATTTTTTAGATGCTCTTTAAAATGTATATTCTTATTTTGCTGTTGAAATCTTCTGAAGACCACTTTACTCTTGTTCTTCATAGGAAAGATTGGAGAAATTAAATTGCCATAGTAACAAAATATAAAAAATATTTTTTTACTTTTTATTTTTTTTATTTTTTCTACATTTTGGAATCTAATATTTTGGCGGAAACTAATCATATCTCGACACAAAAAATCTGGGGTGACAAGCACATAACACAACTTTTAATTATTTAGAGAAGAGAAAGTTTTGTGCTGTGCGACCAGTCACACCAGATTTTTTCTGTCTTTTTGAAAGGAATAATTCTCATAAAATAGAAATAATTTATTTTTCTTTAAAAGATAATCTTTTAAATTAATTAATTTTATTTTATTGCTTGTGTTCTATAAATAGATCATTGTTGGCGCCTCTCCCCACTCCAGCCAGTGCGGCGACCGTCGCCGCCTCAGGCAGCAGCCGTCAGTCAGTCTCCAGGCAAGCGGCGTGTCGCGACACTGCAGCTCAAACGCCAAAGCATCATTCTCTCCTCTCTTCGTTGAAATTCTCTCGAATTCATCACCAACAGGTAAATATCACTCAATTATTTATTTATTGCTTTTCAATTTAATTATAAATGCGAAGTAGAAGAGATACATACAGTTATCCTTTTATAATTTTATGTCGTTTTCTTATGAAGGTCAAAGCAAGAAGTTTCAAATCTTAGGATAAGAAAACCTTAATATATTTATATTAGCCTATAACTAATTCGTTTCCGTTTTGACAATCTTCTGAGCTGTCGTAAAATTTATTTTTACTTTCTCTTACCTATGTATATATGTAATATATATATAGAGAGAAAGTATTGGATTCATGTCAAAAATTCGATGTCGAGATTTTGATGGATCTTCACGTTTTGAGGTCCCCTGAATCCAAAAAAGTGGTTTTCGCGACATGGTCTGTCTGTGGGTGGGTGGGTGGGTGTGTGGGTGTGTGTTCAATTTTAAGCATGAAGGAATTGAGCTACGAGGTTGAAATTTTATATTTAAGTTAAACACCCCCGGGACCGGAAAAATAAGCTTTTAATCAAAATCGGCCAAAGATTACTAATACTTTACTGATGTACTTTTTCAGTTTTTTTCGATTTTCTCAAAATTTGCTCCAACGATTTTTTTTTAAATTCAAAAATCAATTATTTTTTAGATGCTATTTAAAATGTATATTCTCATTTTGCGATTGAAATCTTCTGAAGACCACTTTACTCTTGTATTTCATAGAAAAGATAGGAGAAATGGTTGCCATGGTAACAAAATATAAATATTTTCCCATACTTATAAATTTTACATCTGAATTCATATGTTCCTTACTGTCGGGAACTAAATATATTTCGACACGAAAAATCTGGTGTGACAAGCACAGTACACAACTTTCGATTACCGAAGGTAAGAGAAAGTTGTGTGCTGTGCGCCAGTCACACCAGATTTTTATAAAAGGAAACATTTTTTTTTTTATTTGTTAAAAAACTTTTCCATGAATTAAATAATTATGAGTAGCTACCAATCAATTGAAATAAATAGAGATGCGGTACCTAATAAAAGAATAGTATAGAAATGGAATTTTTCAATTTCATTACATACTTAGACTATTTATTTTTTTAATACATATTTCATTTTTTTTTCTTTGGTAGAAGAAAACAAAAATTTAACATTAAAAAAAAAATGGGTGTGAATGACTTTTTTTTTTTTTTGTTAAAAACACTCACACTTTTACCCCATTCACATTCACATTCAGATCACGACTAACAGAACAAATCAATTTCATTCTTCCTTTGTCCCCATGACCTCCCGTGATTGGAACAAGCTCCCTGCGTCTATCTTCCCCAAAACCTACAATCTTCAGACTTTCAAGTCTAACCTCAACAGGCATCTTCTCAGTTCCCGCAGTTGAGTTTCCCCTTTGTGCTTCTCCTTTTGTTTTTATTTTCTTCCTGACTGCATGTGACTATTGGTCATTATAGGTCTTCGGACCTTATGCACCCATTCCAAAAAAAAAAAAAAAAAAACATTCACACACACATGCACACAGACTTTTTAGCAACTCAGGCCATATAAGACTTTAAACGATAACCGTTATTATGAGAATATATATATTGGAGTCCAGGCATTCTTATTTAAGCCATTTGGTATCCAAATTAAATAAAATCATCGGACTGCTTGGGATCCGAACCCTCGACCCTTGGTATACAAGGCAGGCACGCTAACAACTACGCCAAGCCCAAAGGCTGACGGTTAATATTTTAAATTTAATTGTATTGTGGGCGTTCGCAAACACGAAAACTTAGAAATTTAAGGGATTATAATTTTTCATGTGATTCATATAATTCTATTATTATTCGGAGAGAAGTAGCTGTTAATGTTCGAAATTAAGAGAAAGTTTTGTGCTGTTCGCCTACACACCCCAGATTTTTTATCTCTTTGATTGGTCAAAATACTTGGATAATATTGCCAAAACAAATTTTTATAAAAAACGCTACATTCATTATTATTTAAAAAGTATTTCCAAAATAAATCATATTAAATGGCATAACAAAAAAAAAATTACTTTTTTTGTTGCTAGATGTATTTGTATTTTTAAATTGTTATTTGTTTTGTAAATATAAAACCTTCGCTCGTATTAATTTTCAATTTCAAATAAGCGTCAATAAATCAACTCATTTCTATCATTACTTATACAGTATAAATACATAGTATATAAGAGTATCCTTTGAAACTGGTAGCTGAGTATCATTTTAACGAAACGATTCTGCCCCCCATCCCTATTTTTCCATGAGTGACTGTATCCAAAAGTGACAAGTGATTTTCTGGCACGTTGCCCCCGAGACCCTTCTTCCCCTTTGCATTCGCGTCGTTAAGCCCTCAAAAAAAAGGGAGGAGGTAGACCCAGGGGTCGAAATTAACCAGCGGGGGAGCAACGATATGGTGTCCATATGGTAAAAGATTCCAACCAACAGACGGTAATAAATCGAAATCATTTGATTATAGATCGAAACAAAAAAAATCTTTTCTCTCCCTCTTGGCTCTATTCACTTCTCTCGTCTTCTATTATGGTACTAATAATATAAGTTCATCGACGTAATCTTATCAAACTCACTATATTAATTTTAATATAATTACTTCTATCTTCAATAGGTCATACAATTCTATTTCTATTATTATTGATAGAAAATTATTATTATTAACTAGTTTCATTAAAAGCTTTAAGGGCGCGGGTTTGAATTCGAGGCAGTCCGATGAATATTTGTTTAAATTTTTTGGATACCAAATGGTATAAATAAATGTGCCTGAATCCCCACATATATCGTATTTAAATAATTTGAGTATCGTTAAAGTCTATATGGACCTTGTTATGCATTAGTGTGTCAAGCGCCAAAAAATTAAAAATTGAGTTAAGCACGGAATATTGTTTCAAATGCTATAAATTAATAGTATTTTTTATGAAATATGTCCTAAAAAAATTTATATTTAATGTTACTTACACAATTGACAAAAAAATGATATATAATCAAATCAAAACAAAAAACTTTGTCATTTTTCTCAAATCTCGGTAGCTGGCGCTTGACACACTAATGCGTAACAGGGTTCATATGGCCTACAATTCCGAAAAGAAATTGAAAAAAAATTTGGTGTGACTGGTAAACAGCTGTCACACCAGATTTGTTGTGTCGATATATATTTATTTTCCGCCGATTTATTAGAATTCAATTACCTCTAAACATTTATATTTAGTTACCATGAACATTTATTCCACTTTTTTGAACTCAGAAAATCGAAAAAAACTTCAATAAAGTACTAGTAGGCTACTTTTTGGTCGATTTTGTTCAGAAGCTTATTTTAACAGTCCGGGAGAGTACCTACCTAATTTAAATATGAAATTTCAACCTCGTTGCTCATTTTCTTTAAGCTTAAAATCGTTACACGAAGACCAATTTGCTCTGCAATTTTTTTTTTTTTTTGACTCGGAGACCCCTCAAAATCTCTCATCGAATTTTTGAATTGATCGCTATACTTTCTCACTATATATTACATAAATAGGTAAGGGAAAGTAAAAATTGACTACAAGTAATCCCGATTAAAAATTATTATTAAATTTATTATTATTTAAAGGGGGCTCGCTGGTTTAGCGGGCTAGGTTATCGGTTTCTACAAAGAAGATCCCTGTTCAAATCCTCGGCGTGCGGGATTTTTTCATTAAATAAAAATATTTACAAGTTAGAGCCTTGTTTGAAAAGGATGGAATTTTTTCAATCAATGCTCAAATAGACTGTTCATTAGCCAGTCAATATATCAAGATAGCAAGTTTGCGAGATAAGTTGGTGCTTAAGATTGGGCAAAATTGCATCCCCTTGAGTCGAACCAGGACCTCCTCGCTTTCGCGGCGTAAATAAATATTTTTATTTAATGAAAAAATCCCACACACCAAGAATTTGAACAGAGATCTCCTTTGTAGAAAGCCGGCGCCCTAGCTCGCTACACCAGTGAGCCCCCCCCCCCCCCCCCCGGATTAAAAACTAGACTTCTATAAATATAAAGCTTTAATTAATTCTTATAAAAAACTATATATTTGTAATTTTTTATCATTATTTAAATTTAAATATATATAAAAATTTTTTTGATTTTTTTTTAAGATTCTCGAAGATTAAAAAAAAGGATAGCTACTATTTTTAAATTCAAATTATCAATTTAGTAATAAAATTACGTAAATTGTTAGGAAAAAGTTGGCTGGTTTTATTGATTTCTCGTTTATAGAGATTGAATGAAGACGCTGTCTCTTGGCTTATTTCTTCTCCCAACAGGAAATTGCACGCAAATCTTAATTACGTTTTATTGTATAGCAGAGTAGAGAGGGAATAATACAGAACCGCACCCGACGATCGTGTTCGCCTTTTATCGGCACAAATTTGAATACGATACGAAGAACCAACCCACCCATCTTACCTCTCCCTGTTAAAATCTTTAAATTAATGCCCTCCGAAATCCTTTAAACACAACCATTTTCTATAGAGTTGCTTTACCACATATTGTATACGACACTTTGACTACTAACAAAACTTACATCTTCGTATTAAACATTCTTGCAAATACAACAATAGTTATAAAACAGTAACATGGAGTGAAAATTTGTTTTGCATGGAACTGTTTTTTTTTTAATTACCCGCAAAATATTTTTTAAATTCTTATTATAACGTACAAACTTAATATTTTTCCCAATGTTTTTTACTACAATTAAAATAATTTAAATGTCTATATATATATTTAAAAACAGAGTCTAAATATATATAGAGCAGATAGTTTCAAATCTATACTTTATATTACACTATTAGGCTAAAATTAATTCATATTAAAAAACCACTTTCTGAATTTTGAAAAATCATGATATTTGAGAAAATTATTATAATAATAAACTTTATTTTGGTCGATATAAACCTCCTTCATTTATTTATTTTAAGACAAGATAAAATCATGATGAAAAAAAATATATTTTTGCAATCTCAATTTTTTTTTTTTTTAAATTTTTGATTAATTATATTTTTTTCACAGAGACAATAGCATGTCTTGTTAAAATGTTTCTTCCTTTTGATAAATCTTTTTTTTTAAGATTAATATAAGACAAAGAAAAAATAACAATTCTTGGCAAAGGGAGAGAACAAAAGAAAGATAATGACTAGGAAAAAAAGAAATTTATCATCTTCTGATATTTTTTATGCCAAAACATGTTGCAATCATTATTTCTTGATGGGGAAGGGAACGGGAGCGGGGGGGGGAGATAAAAATGTTAAATTAAATTATAAATATAATTATTTAAGTATAATTATAAATTTTTTCCTTATAAATTTAGAGTAAAAAAAAATTTATAAATTACCCTATATTTGATTTAAGTAGGTTAATTCATTTTTGTACATTCCTAAGTTAATTGTTGCATAGTCCATCAAAATGTTTGTACCCTCGAGATGTATTTGACCCCTTTGGTACCTCCCTGCCCCTTTTCTAAGACTAAAAGCAAGAAAGGGGTTGGGTGGCATCTCTCTATCTCGGTTGCTCCTTTCTCTCTCATTCGCCGAGAGAAATGGAATTAAGGAAACCGTAAGGGGGGGAGGCTGTATCCAATTATAACTTGGAACGAATTTCTCATTTGGAGACAATTAAGCGGGCATATTCTACTCAGCGGAGCGTTATGGGGCCTCTGCGTGTATATCGCAATATAACCCCCACCACCCCCCCCACAACCACCACCCCCGACTTCGTTGACGTAGTTGCTCCTCTCGCTTTTACTTATATATAATTTCTAGAGCTGCTTGCGAGTTATAAGGAACGAAGGAAGAAGGCCCGAAATTGAATCGTTAATAAAATTATCAACCCCCTCCCAACCCATCCACCCTTGAAAGGGGTGAGTGACTCGTCAACATTTCCAACGACTAGATTGCGCCGTTTTATTAATTATTGCAAGAGACTTTTTGCTTGCTTTTTCTTACTACTTATTTATGTCTTTTAATCAAATTTCCTTACCTTAGACATCTTTTTTTTTATTTATTATTATATTTCAAAAATTAATTTCATCCTTTATCAAAGGAGGAGGATAATGTCTTAATCAGGGAAAGATTAAATATTTGAACTAACGAAGAGAACTCATATGAGTTAAATGATGACTAAAGATCTCATATGACACTTCCCCGCCCTTTTGAATTCTCGCCAAGAATGTTAATGGTCTATTAAAAAATGTTTATACCTAAGATAGCGTTAAATGAAAGCGTAAATAAGTAATTTAAAACTGAAACTAAAAAAACTAAAGAAATTTAAACCTTTAAAGACTTTCATGTCAAAATATGTAGCTATGCATTTGTGGGACTAAAATTTATCAAAATTTCCATTTGTTTTGGAGACAGCTTTTTTTTAAGTTTCATAAAAACGTAAATGGCGCGATCTCGAGTTGCCCGAAATAAGAATGAAACCTTTTCTCTTTAAAAAGGTAGTCTTTGCCCCTTCTCCCTCAATAAGTGACCTATATATTTTCTTCTGTTTAACTAAAAATATAAGAAAAGATAAATTGAAGTTTTTTGGCTGTGGAGATTTGTTCAGGATTCGCAGGGACTTTGCAACTAGGAGATTAAATAAAAGATCTTTTATTTAATTTTTATTTGCCGACGTTTCGGTCGCCAATCACGACCTTCATCAGGGCCTATGAAAAGAATTAAGTAATCTTAAAAATAATCATACCTACTTTGATAATGGCCATATGCTCTATGGGCGAGGCCAAAACCCTTTTTGATGAAGAAAAATAATCATATAAATTAATTTGTGCTTCAATTCCAAATTGGCTCAAAAAATTTCAAAACCATACGAATTATTTTATTTGTTAAGGAAATTTCTCTATACAGTAGGTTTATATGTGGAAAATATTCTAATAATAACTTATATCTCAAATCAACAGAACTTGAAAAATCTCTGAAACCACTTATCGGAGAAGGATGAAACTTAATAAATTTATAACTTTAGAAAATCTTCTTAGAAGATATTAAAATTTGGCGAATCGTTCCGTATTAAGTAATGGCCTTCAAATATTTTATAAGAACCATGATTTTCTCAGAATTTCTTGCATTTAAATAAAGTTTTTGAAATGAAATTACGAAGGTTATCTCGTTTCAATAAATAATTTTAGCAGTTTGAGTTTTGTGATTATTATAAATAATGGGTTTGCACCATTTTCAAAATAATAGATTCCAATATTCTAAAAAAAATTTTTTTGACCTTGCAATTAAATTTTATATTTCCAATAGCCTAACTAGTATACTCTTATAACTCTTTGAGGGCTTAAAAAAAAAAAAAAAAAAAAAAAAAAAAAGAATTACAAAAAAATTTTTAATAAAGCAAAAGAGAATAGATAAATATAAAAGGAGGTCAGCTGCATTTCTATTCAATTTTACTTTGTCTTAAACTTTTCTAATTACACTAATACATTTTAATTTAATTATTTCCTTAATCTATTCCTTTAAAAACAAGAATTTATTTTTACAAGCAACTCTCTGTTGATATTTGAGATGCAGGTGTTTTTATTTCCTTATTTTTCCTCCACCAGCAACCAAGGGGATTGTAATTGATTTGTAATAATTAATAAATTAACATCGTTAAAAAGAAATTTGTTTCCATTAGACACGTTTTTGTTATTTTTTTAACTTACGTTTCGCGTTAAATCAAAACTATTTAAAATTGCACGTGTTAAAGAGAAAAAAAAAGAAACGCTAAGATTTTCTACCGCGATGGAGAAAAACAATACAAGAAAACATCAAGCATCCCGAGAGGGAGGTGGAGGCCTGGATTTAAATCATTAGACACAAATAAATCGCATCGGACTGCGGGATTGAGACTGACTGAGGCTGATTTACAAGTTAAAGCAATCTCCCTTTGCGACTGAATAACAAATAAACATTACACTGAAAGCGATTTTGAATTATCTCACCCTCCTCAACCAACCCCTCGGCATTTATAGTTTATTCAATCTTAAAACTTTGATGGAATTTAGAGAAATTGACAAGAGAAAATATATCAAATAAACACTAATTCTATTTATTTTATCTTAAGTGCTTTCTTAAGGCCATTTATTTTATTACATTATTCAATTAGAATTATTTAAGAATATGTAGGATGTATCGCTCTATTGCCACCGTATTAGAGTGTTTAAAAGTGAAGAAACAAAAGAATTTTATTTATAAAATAAAATAGAATAATTAAAATATTTTTTAATTCCAATATTTTGGCTCATTTCTCCTGATAATTAAAATTGCTTTCTGAGTGAATTCATATACCTGAATGCAGTGCTGTGTTATGGTCTAGTGGCAAGGGCACACCGAGTACAAATTGGTGGTTCCGTGGTTCAACTCCCGGCGGCCCTTGTTGCAAGATTCTTGTTTGGGGATCCAACTGCGTTTTTTTTATTTTTTGTTTAAATAAAAAACATTCACACTTTTTTCTCATTCACACTCACACTCATACACACATTCACACAGTCTTTTCGGCAACTCAGGCCATTTAATGACTTTAGACGATAACCGTTGGAATTAATATATATATTGTGGGTTCAGGCATTTCTATTTAAGGATCCAACTGCGTTTAGAAAGGGAGCCGATTATTATTTTTGAAATTTTTTTTTATTATGTTATTAAAAATTTGAATTATTTTATTGTACTTTCTCTTAACTATATAGGCCTATGTTATGTTAATATTTTTGACGTGACAACGTCTTACAACTCATGTGTCTATAGTGGCCGGGTAGGAAGGCATGCACGAAAAAGATTAGCGGCTTGAATAACTCCACTGTCTTATTATGCTGAATATACGGTTAGAAAGCTAAAAATTTCACCATTTAGTTTTTTCTATCACTATTTTTACCTCGCTACGGTAAATTCTAATTTGAAATTTTAAACCCCTGTAGATTTTTTATAGAGAACGTATTGCATTCATTTAAAAAATTTGAGAGAAACTATCAATTTAATTAAGATGGAAAGGAGTCAAGGAGAAATAAAATTTATTTTGCTTTCGAACTCTAGTCCCGTACTTGCTCTGGATAGCCTATGTCAAACATATAAAATACCTAATTATACTCGTATTTTTGTTTGGCATTATGAGAAATAGTGCAAGGGAAGGAGGAGGAGACTTTCACAGTTGTTATCATTAGAAAAAGAATTAGATTTTTGGTTTAACTGTGGTTTATTTGTAAAAATTACGACGTTTCGGCCACTCATTCTGTGGCCATCTTCAGGTACAATTCAGCTAAGATTATAAAGGTTGTTACATCTATGACGTTCTCAATTGAATTCAACGTTGTAATTTTTACAAATAAACCACAGTTAAATCGAAAATCAAATTCTTTTACTAAGGCTAGGTAATATTGAATCATTTTTTGGGACTGGGATCGGCAAATAGGAGATTATCTCATTTTTTTTCTTCTGGTAATGTGTAATAATTTGACTCATACCCGCGTTGTGTTGCAATTTCAATTTCCGTATTTCGGAGTTTATCCCATATCATTAATTAATTTATACTAATATTCAATTTTTTTTTCAGATTGCCTCCGTGATTTTGGATGGTCCATAGCCTCTTCATAGTTAATCCCTGAGACTTCGAGAGACGTTTCTTACACTTCATTGGTGAGTTTTATCAAAAGTTTTTCTTTTAAATAAATGTAGGATTTTTTTTTTTTTTTTTACAAGATCCATTCCTAATTTCCGCTTTTTTTGAGATGGGAAAACTAACAATATATTTTAACCTACTAGAAAAAAAAGGAATTTAATTATACATACATTTTAAATTTTTTAAACATATTGTATTAATTAAATAAATTCGCGTGTTAAAATTTCATCATTTTTATAATTTCCCTCTCTCTCTGTGTGTTTTGGATAATTGTCTCCTTTTATTCAGATAATCTTGTCGTAGTTTAGTATTTAATCAAATTGTTATATGGAAGCCATTTAGCCTTTACTCATTTGCAAATATATTATGGCATTAATTTTCCATGCGAATTTAACTGTCATGTGACTTGGATAGATAAAAGCGGAAATAAAGAGCGAGTCATTTATATTTATTATTTCTCCTTAAACAGATAAGGGTATAGTAAGTATTCATAAAACATGTAGAACACTAGCTACTGGCTACATCATTACATTAAATTCAATTCAAGGACCAGGCCGGATTCCATTTTGATATTACTTGTAAGGGATTAAGTTTAAGGCTTTTTGTTTATCTTATTAAACTGTTTACCTGATCTGACTACCCTCGGTTTCGAAACTCCCTTAAGTCCTTGCAAACAAATAGGAAAGGGGAAAAATCTTAAACAAGGGGGAGAAGACTAAGAGAGAAAGAAGAAAAAAAAAATTATTCAAATTATTTGACAAATAAAATATAAAAGTAAAAATTGTGATTGAAAGAAAATTTTTGATGTTTAAAATTTTTTTTTTTTTGCTATAACATCAACTTGTTATTTTTTCACCTATGTCGGTTAAGATTTCAATACTCACTACCCTACAAATTGTTATATACGGTATTTATTTTAGCAAACTTCTAATTAGCTCTCCCTTCTTAGAGCATAGTTTAAGTTCTTCCTTTATGATTTAAGGGCCATTGGTTTTCTTTCCGTTCTGAATGATGAAATTTATTTAAATTAGGCGTATATTGCCCTCCTCTACGTAGCTAGTGAATATTGTTAACCTGGAAAGAGGCGAGGGTTCGGAGCCCAGGGAGTACGACGAATATTTAAAATCATTTGGATATCAAATGGTATAAATAAATGTGCTTGGAACTTTTCTTTTGTATAGTAAATAAAATCTAGGGTGCGTTCGATTTGGCGCTTTAAGCGCTTATAAGCGCTTTCAGCGTTGCTCAGGCCGTTCGATTTAGCGCTTTAAGCACTCACAAATCAAGGAATGACGTATTAATTACGTCATAACTTTCGCTTACAAATGCTTATACCATTTAGGTAAGGCAGTATGAGCGATCGTCAGCACTCCTCTGTAAAAAAAAAGGCAAACGCTAATGTCTTGCATAACCTATTGGTGTCATTTTGTTTCTTATTTTTATTTTTAACACTTTAAATGGATTACTTTTATTTTATTTTTCAATCCTCATTTTAATTTTTTTCCCCTCTTCGGTTGAAATTAGATTTCGTGAAAAAGAGTTCTTAAAATTATATTTGAATTAAAATAAAATGTTCAGTTTAAGTTACTTAAGTTGTCAGTGATTATCAAAAAGTTTTAGATTTTTTTTCTGAGTTGGTTGACAATTTTATTTACCCTGATAATGAATGTCATGGAGGCTTTTATTTTTAACACCTGGCTCCTTTTTCCAGGAACTCCTTGAACTATAATTTAAATTATTAATTTCTCTTTAATGATGAAAAAAGAAGGGCAACCATTTTTTTTTTTTACTTTCTCTTACCTCTACCATTTATAATCGATAATTGTAAATTGTAATGAGTTGTAATAGATGTTTATGAATTGTAATGTTTTAAATCAATATGTATGTTTAAATTCTCTCCTCACAAAATATAAATATTTTCTCTTCCTTCATCTTCTAATCGCTGAACAGCCACTTCGGTGTGTAAAGAAAACAAATTTAAAATTTGAATCAATGTGAGATTATTCAATTGGAAAATGAGAATATACATTTTAAAGGGCATCTCAAAAATAATTGATTTTTGAATTTTAATCAAAATTCGTTGAAGCGAATTTAGAGAAAATCGGAAAAAACTGAAAAAGTACATTTGTAAACTACTAGTATTTTTTGGCTGATTTTGTTCAAAAGCTTCATGTCACGTTCCATGGGGGTGCCTAACTTAAATATAATATTTCAACATCCTAGCTCTTTTCGTTCTTGAGTTATTTTGTTCACAGACAGACACATTTACACAGGCAGACCATGTTGCGAAAACCACTTTTTTGGACTCAGGGGACCTCAAAACGTGTATATCCGTCAAAATCTCGACATCGAATTTTTGACATGAATCCAATACTTTCTCTTTATATATATAAATATTACATATATAGATAGGTAAGAGAAAGTTAAAAATATTTCTTTCTCTCTCTATATATTAACATATATAGAGGTAAAAGAACTTAATAAAAAATAAGTATTTATTGATAATAGGGGTGGGTAAATAAAATAAGTCCTTTAAAAATTATTTTAATTCAAATTTATCCCTAATAAATAAATAAATACAAAAAATAACACTTGGAAGTATTTTATTTAAATTGCGGTGAGGTTTTATGAAGTGAGTCTTTTAATAGTTATTTCAATTTCGAATTTATTCCAAACGGAATAAAACCCCGTTAGTTTGCAAGTAAATAGAATTTTTTTAAATAGAGAACTTATTTGATAATTTTTTTTTTGGTCGTTCAGAGAGCAATGCTACTGCTTTTGTTGTTGCCTGCCTTTCAGGCGGTCTGTCTTACAAGTTAGTTGAATTTGAGTCGAGCCATGAGTCATTCGGTTCAGCTCCACTCTCTCTCTCTCTCTCTCTCGTGTGTGTGTGTGTGTGTGTAGTTTCTTTTATATTGTGTTGTGATTTGTGCAAATAAGACGTTCATCCCCCAACATCATTACACTACACCCCGTCTGGATATTATTAAGGTAATGAATATTTTCAAAACGAATTAAATTATTATTTTCAATTTTTTTTTCTCTCAACATATACTTATAAAATTATCCAATTTTTAATCCAATTTTTAATTTTAATTATATGATGAAGTCTTGTACCTGAGGGGGGAGGGTGAGAAAGAGTGTAAATCACCCCTTCTAATAAACAAAATAGTATTTTTCTTTAAAAATAAATTTTTTTTTTTGTAAAATTTTTACTTTTAAGCAAATGGATTACTTTCTCTCCCTCCTCACCCTCTACCACCCTAACAGAGGATTTAGTTTTCCTATAATATTTAATAAGAAATTTTCATTAAATAATAGAAAATATTCTTAAACTTTTATCTCTCATCAGTGTTATAGTGATTTTTGGAGGTGGAATTTGTTTTTTATTGCCAGTGCTTTTTTCTGCACTCGCCACCCCTATTTATTTATAATTAAAAAAAAATTCATTTGGATACCAAATGGCTTAAATAGAAATGTCTAGACCATCGATCCCCCTCGGCTCACACATCCCCTTATAGATATTTATTAATTCAAATTCACCCTACTTTACAAATCTTTTTAATACAGTATATAGGTACTTTATACAGTATAATGTTTGATTGAGGAAAAAATAATTCAAATTTTTTTTTGACTTGAAATTAAAAAAAAAATCATCTGGTACATATACTTCATAGGAAGGATATGGGAAATAGTTGCGCATCTCCCAATGGCCAGGGGCTAAAAGGGTGGAATATAAAAAAAAAAATTCTATATAATGTAGAGCCTAATGCGGAAAGGTAGACACAAAAAATCTGATGTGACAAGCACAGAACACAACTTTCAATTACCAAAGGTTTGGAGAGTTTTTTACTTTCTCTTACCTCTATAGAGTAAGGTGGGGCAAAAGTCCGAAACCTCATTTTTAAACAACGCCAAGACTTGGCGTTGTTCTAAACAACTTTGTTAGGTTGGTAACAACAAGAATAGATGACGATTCAAAATTCACTAGCATATTTGAAGCCGATTGTTAACAATGAGCAAAGTTATGTTTTTGTCACCTTCCATCTAATATTTATGGAAATTCTCATGGTTGCAACATGTACCAACATGCACTTTTCTAACTATTTAATGTCTTTGATTGCCAGCTTATAACCCTAAATAAATATTTTAAAACCTTTTTCTTCTCTACAGTTAACAATAAAATTTTTTTGAAACACTTCAATGAAAATAGCTAAATGGGGCAAAAATCCGCGGTCTCGAAGGGGCAAAAGTCCCAATTGATCTCCAATGCTACCAATGTCACCCAATGTCTCACCCAGGTTCTAATACCCCTACCTAGTATTTTCTCGGATTAATGAGCCTAGGGAAAAGAGTACGACCCGAAATGTTTATGCAGGTTATGAACTTCAATCTTACTGGGGACTAATTGTTATTAGGCCTATTGTGTATTAATAATAAATAAAATAAATAGCCTACATGAAACATACCTATACCTAATGTATTTCTTATTAAGTCTTTTTTATGCCCTGGTTCGAGACGGTTGTTCGCTGCAGGGGCAATTGTTTGCACCTAAGGACTTTTGCCCCGCTGGTGCGGACTTTTACCCCGCTCGGTGGGGCAAAAGTCCGCAAATGAAAATTTTGGTTTAAATACCTCTCCTACTCTTATGCTACCGAATTGGAAACCAAAAAAATTATGTAAGATAGCCAAGTAACCAGGCTTTCAGGGGATGTTCCTAATTTTATTGTATCTTTCAAAGGAAGGTCAAAAAAAAATTCCCAAAGAAAAACTGCGGACTTTTGCCCCACCTTACTCTATATGTTAATATATATATAGAAAGTATTGGATTTATGTCAAAAATTCGATGTCGAGATTTTGATGTATGTTTTGAGGTTCCTTGAATCCAAATAAGTGGTTTTCGCGACATGGTCTGTCTGTGTGTCTGTGAACAAAATATCTCAAGAAGGGAAAGAGCTAGGAGGTTGAAATTTTATATTTAAGCTAGGCACTCTCCTGGGACCTGACACGAAGCTTTTTAGCAAAATTATCCAAAGAGTACTAGTACTTTACTGATGTAATTTTTCAGTTTTTTTCGATTTTCTCAAAATTAGCTCCAACGATTTTTTTAAAATTCATATATCAACTAAGTATTTTTTGATGCTCTTTGAACTGTATATTCTCATTTTGTGATTGAAATCTTCTGAAGACCACTTTACTCTTGTACTCCATAGGAAAGATAGGAGAAATGGTTGCCATGGTAACAAAATATAAATATTTTCCCATACTTATAAATTTTACATCTTGAATTCAAATGTATCGTACTGTCGGAGCCTAAATATATGCCATCACAAAAAATCTGGTGTGACAAGCACAGTACATAACTTTCTCTTGCCGAATGGTAAGAGAAAGTTGTGTGCTGTGCGATCAGTCCCACCAGATTTTTAAATGGATCTTTAGATTGTAAAATAAGTCGGATCATCTAACCATTTGCAAACGTAACATAACGAGTTCATAAGGAAATCATAGGAAATAGAATAAACGGTTATCGAAGTTGAGAACAATAAAAAAAAAAATCCAGTAGCGAGCAGTAGCAATATCATAACCATTGAGGTGCGATTATTGGTAGTTGGAAACTTTTACGAAAATCAAAAAACGAAAGAAGGAAAATCCCCTTAACAAAAATAAATAAATGAAAAGACGGTGTTTTTTTAAAGACAAAATTAATGGAAAATAGTCGAGTGGGAGTTTATCTCTCTCTCTGGTAATAATTTTTAACCCCCGTTTTTAATATAAAATTAAATGGAAGAGATTTTGTATTCATCCGACGGCGACGATGATAAAGAGAAGGGGTGTAGAGAGTATTTAGTATAAAACGACGTCTTCTTGGCTGCTGCGTATAATTTATCAAGGCTCCCTTATTCCCGCTTTTGGCGCATACGCAATTAGGCCCCCTCCCAGCCCCACCTCCCATCATGGTTATTATATAGATTGCCGCCTTCGTGTGCTGCTAATAATGTTAAAGTTTGAGAGAGAGAGAGACAAAGGCAATATTAACTATATAACGCCCTTTAGGTCTTAAAGTTAATACATCCTCAAAGGGGTTTTGCATGGGGGTCGAAACTTGAGTTAAGTTTACGATCCCCCGATTTTGATTCCGTCGCCGCTCTAATTAAAATTTCATTTCAATTTAATAGTTTAGTGCAGTAAATGGCCAATTGTAAAAAGTCTAATCAAAGTGTTAAGATGGTTCTAAAGAAGCAAGGATCCGACGCGAAACGGTTTGATTTTCAAAAAAAAAAAAAAAAAAGTAAAAAAGTCTTAGTAAGAAATAGTCGGTGATTTGGTTGAAAATCTCTTTCAATTTGTGGCACAAATAATTTTAAAATAATTAATAATAAAAAAAAATGTATGTTTTTATTTAATGACACTGGTATTAATGCGCTTTTCAAACCAAAAATTTAATTAACTGATACTCAAGTCAAAACCTTTCCACGAATTATATTATTTTTCGATATATAAAGTTGTATAGTTAAGTATACTCTTATTATTTTTACTTTCTCTTACCTAAATGTACAGTGAGGGACAATATTAAGCTCCACCTATGCGTTTTCTACTTGTAATTATTTCATTATTTTTACAAAAATATTATATATTTTTTAATGGAAACTTTCAAGGTTCAAACCTAGAAAATTCCCAATAAAGATTTTTATTTTCTTTTGTAAAAACAATGAAATAATCACAAGTAGGAAAAGCATGGGTGGGACTTAATATTGTCCCTCACTGTACATATTAATTAATATACAATATATATATATATGTAGAGAGGGAAAGTATTGGATTCATGTCAAAAATTCGATGTCGATATTTTGATGGATATACACGTTTTTGGGGTCCCCTGAATTCAAAAAAGTGGTTTTCGCGACATGGTCTGTCTGTCTGTCTGTATGTGTGTCTATCTGTCTGTGTTCAATTTAAAGAAGGAAATGAGTTAGGAGGTTGAAATTTTATATTTAAGTTTGACACCCCCGAGGGCGTGAAAATAAGCTTTTAATCAAATTCGGCTAAAAAGTACTAGTACTTTACTGATGTACTTTTTCAGTTTTTTCGTTTTTCTCAAAATTCGCTCCAACGATTTTTTTTTTAAATTCCAAAATCAATTATTTTTTTCTTCATTCTTATTTAAGCCATTTGGTATCCAAATGGCTTAAATAAAATCATCGGACTGTCTGGGATCCTAACCCGCGACCCTTGGTATACAAGGCCAGCACGCTAATCCTTACACCAAGCCCGCGGGCAACTCAATTCTTTTAAAGATAAAAAATTTTCTTATTTCAAAAAATAAAAATATTTAGTAGAAAATAAAAGGTCGAGCAGCTATGATAATTTCTTTATTTGAGAACCCACAGCGACGTTTCGGTCGACTATGCGACCATCTTCATCTTGAACTCTAGCCATGAAGATGGTCGCATAGTCGACCGAAACGTCGCTGTGGGTTCTCAAATAAAGAAATTATCATAGCTGCTCGACCTTTTATTTTCTACTACATATTGATTCAGCTATTCGCCTCGCTAACATACAATAGAAATATTGTTTCCCTCCCTTTTTTTCCCCCAAGATAATTCAACAAAAATTTCAACACCCCCTTCAAAACAAAATCCCAGAACCACGCCTGATGACAATTCAATATCCAATTTATAAAGATGACTACCGGCAGCATTGGCGTAGCCAGAAAATTTTGATGGGGGGGGATCAAGAAATTTTTTTTTAATTTAAGATTATTTTAGGGTATTTTTAAATCATATTGGTTTGTTTTTTTAGCTAGAGTAAATTATTATATTTTACTTTTTCTTACCCTATATGAAATATAATTTGTATTAAATATCCAGTCATGGCTTGGGTCCCATGGGGGGGTTTAACCCCCCAAACCCCCCCCCCCTTCCCCTGGCTACGCCTATGACCGGCAGACTTTATTATCTATACTCTGTTTCGTGGAATAAACGTCACCCATCTTCATGATTCTCTCATTAATAACTGAATAATGTATATCACCAAGAACCTGCTTGAAACGGCAGGTTGGCAGGCTATTATGGCTTTTAAGACTATTATGGCTTTTAAGACGTTTATGCAGAAAAAAATTCGTTAATAGTTGTGTCCGATAGTAGACAATTCTATTATATTCGGAAAAGGTGTAGATTAATCAAAAGATTAGGCCTTTTAAAATTTATTTAAAATATTCACCATTTTTTTTTTTTGCCTAAAAAAAGAAACTACTAATTTATTTATTACACCGTAACGCATCTGGTTTCCTTTAAAACTATAATATTTTTTTTGGTGGTGTAGGGCATTAGTTCTTAGTGTGATTCTTCATAAGGGCACCGCGAAATATTATAATTTTTTTTTTTTTCAATTTAATTTATAGTCTTTTTTGGCCATTATGGCTTTTAAGACTTAACAATATTTTATTTATTTTATTGCTGTCTTTTGTCGGGCGCTCAACAGCCTTCTGCCCTTAGGCCACCAATCCAATTGTTGAGCGCTGCTTAGCAATGCTTGTTAACTTGGTTTCTGTTGTTCTTCTTATTAGCCAGGCCCGCCGGCTCCGCTAAATATCACAAATATATACAACTTTCATTTTTTTCGCGCTGTGATAAATTATAGTAGATTGCGGATTTGAGGGAACTTATTGTTTCTTTTTAAGAGTCAAATTGTGACTGATCATCAAAGTATTTCTTGCCTCGGTCAAGGTCGTCAATCGATAACTCATTAAAATGAAGTGTTATTTATACAGGGAATCCATTCTAAATTGGCTTGTTTTTAACACAATAACCTCAACAAAAGCGTCTATTAACATAGATATTAGTAAAGTGATTGAAAAAATAACCAAAGATTAAAATTCCAAAAAAATTAAATAAATTTTCAAATATAAATGTTAATCATTGACTCTTTAGCATATCATTTCATTGGTGGTAGAAAATAATTCAGATTTTGTTTGGAGAATATTGTAACCTAAATTCTACTATTAATTAACAAATATGCTCGAGTGAACCACTCCTATGAAGGGGTAGCTTGCAACCAAACACTAATTTCTGCAATCCTTGGGTGTATAATTATTTATTTTAAATATACACATTGAATTATTAAATTTATTTTTATGAGCTTTTTTAATTAGTAGTCCCAGCTTTAATTTTGGCAAGACTTGCTGACTTACATATCATAAATACAAAAAACATTAAATTTTCCACGATTAATAATATTTTAATTTTTTAATATATGCTCGATTTATATTTAGGTTAAAAAATGAATATAAAAAGTGAGTTAGGGATTTAGAAAATCTAAATCATCAACAACTAAATATAAAAAATTTCCGTTTCAGTTTCGAAATTAACTACACAATTTTTTTTTGTTTGTTGGCTATAGGATTCTCTTGTTTTCTATTCTGGCATCCGTGGATAAAATATTTATAAACACGGAAGGTATTCGGAGGTATATCTATCATTTGGCAATATATCAATTTTTTCCCTTAAAATAATGTGAAATACTAAACAGTCGAGTTGCCCCTGTAGCACCGCAACTTGTCTGCCTGGCGCTAGTTGCCATTGCCGCCGCTAGATGGCAAGAGCGGTCCGAGATATTAATTCCAAATAGATTTCTGATAATATTCATTTCATTTATCATTTAATCGAATTATTAAAAATAAATAAATTCATGATTTTTAAAATTTTAAAATTATTTTAATAGAAACTTTTCATTATCTTTCATTTTTATGACAAAACCATAAGAATGCCTATATGTTTTCATAACAACGGTTATCGTTTAAAGTCTTAAATGCCCTAAGTTGCCGAAAAGACTGTGTATGAGTGTGTGAATGTGAAAAAAGTGTGAGTGTTAAAAAAAGGACAAAACCAGCGCCGATGTAAAAAAAAAAGTGCGATTCATGATAGTAAATTAAAAATGATAAAAATTATTTCGTCTTTTTGCACAGAAATGCTAAAATTATTTGAAATTTTATTCGAAATGATGGGAGGAGTGAAATTTTTCGTTAACTTAATTGTTGAGTACATCATCCCTGTCGTTGCATCATAATAAAATATCTATATATTAAATTAATACATTGTATGTAGCTAATATAATCCTATTATTTCATTAAGAGATCTCTTTCTCATTTTAGAGTTATATCTCTGAGTTATAAAAGATAGGAAATGATTATCTCAAATCTGTTAGGAAAAATGGGTTTTGAGAGTAACCCAGGTAATTGCAAACAATCATCATCAGAGCAGATGCATGCAATCGAGGTTTTGTCAAAATTTAATTAAAATAACTCTCTCCTACTCTAATGGCGAATATACTGTACATTAACTCAAGTCCAAAGATTAACTATAAACTCAAGTTATTATCTCCACTAAAAATAAATAAATTATGTTTATATCTTGATTAATAGAGAAATAAAAAAAAACACTTTCCTAGTTAAATGTTGGCTTTAATGAAATCATATTCATTTCTTCATTATTTTATAATATATTTTATTATTAAATATATGCATTGATATTCTCATTGATTCCATGCATGGGCGTCCGCAGGATTTTTTGCAGGGGGGGGGGCAAGGATTTTTTGCAGGAGGGGGCAAGTCACTTGAAGATAAGTTAAAAAAAACGTATTTTGATATTAATAATGTTATACATCCCTTAGTATTTAAAGCTTTCAAACCGCGGCAAGGTGGATGTTTACTGTGAAAGATTTTTTTGTATTTTTTTCTTTGTTTTATACATTTTTTTGTATCATTTTAATTTTCCAGGGGGGGGGGGGCAAGTGCCTGGTTGCCCCCCCCTGCGGACGCCCATGATTCCATGGTTCTTATTAAGACTTTTCAACAAGCGTCGGGAATCTTTTTGGACAGCAGACCAAAAAAATATTTTTAAACGTCAGATGTTCTATAATGAAGTATTTAAATTAAATGGAATTTTTCTTTTAATCCATTATAAATAAACTTATTATTAAAAACTTATTATTAAAAATCAATATAAAAGAAAAATTATATTGCTTGGCGGACGCTACAAAAACATGCGCCTTGTCGACGCCTACTTTACTAAATTCACGTATTTTATTGAAAAAATATGTGTTTAACATAGAGAGAGAGAGAAAGTATTGGATTCTTATATTTTGTTGCTATTGGGGATTCTATTTTTCTCTATAAACTTAACTAACTTTAGATCAGATGAAAAATGTCCACCTGAAGTCGGTAGATAAAAATCATTTTTCTCCTTTCGTAAATAGTACCTACATATCGATATGGAAGCAAGTGGATTATGAAGTCTGAAGTCACAACACAACTCGCGTTCGAATCCAGCTTTCCGCAAATAATTCAAACAATGCCGTCTCCTCTTAGGGTAAATTTGATGTGGCCTATGTGTCTTAAAAAATGAGGATTGCTCCGACTGGGTAACCGAGGAACCTCCCGAGTGCCTTACCTCCGGCTGGGTAGCCTGGGATCTGCCGGAAGGGGTGGGACAGGTGGCTGAGAAGGAGCAAAACCTCATAAAATCCAAATCTACCTATCGGTGTGTATCGATATTATGAAGTTTCACTGTTCCCAGCATCTGAAAAAGGTTATAAATTAAAAATAAAAAAATCTGGTGTGACTGGCGCACAGCACACAACTTTCTCTTACCTTCGGTAATCGAAAGTTGTGTACTGTGCTTGTCACACCAGATTTTTTGTGTCGACATGTATTTAGTTTCCGACAGTAGGGTACATTCGATTTTCAAGATGTAAAATTTATAAGTGTGGAAAAATATTTATATTTTGTTACCATGGCAACCATTTCTCCTATCTTTTCTATGGAGTACAAGAGTAAAGTGGTCTTCAGAAGATTTCAATCACAAAATGAGAATATACATTTTAAAGAGAATATAAAAAATAATTGATTTTTGAATTTTAAAAAAAATCGTTGGAGCAAATTTTGAGAAAATCGAAAAAAACTGAAAAACTACATCAGTAAAGTACTAGTACTTTTGGGCCGATTTTGTTCAAAAGCTTCGTGTCACGTCCCATGAGGGTGCCTAACTTAAATATAAAATTTCAACCTCCTAGCTCTTTTCGTTCTTGAGATATTTTGTTCACAGACACACAGACAGACACACAGACACACACACACAGACAGACCATGTCGCGAAAACCACTTTTTTGGATTCAGGGGACCTCAAAACGTGAAGATCCATCAAAATCTCGACATCGAATTTTTGACATGAATCCAATACTTTCTCTCTCTATATATATATTACATATATACATAGGTAAGAGAAAGTAATAATTAAAATATAATAAAGAAGAAAAATAGATAATTGAAAGAAGACTAATTGGCCAGGATTCTGGTCAGAGAACAGAGTAGAAAACTCGTAGCTAAGAATTTTATAAGAGGAAGGGAGGAAAATGACACAAAATTTTGACATTTTTTCAAAAAATATTTCAAATTTTACCAGGTTGGGCTTCGGAATTTGTGTCTCGGTTAAAAATGACATATATTTTAATAATAAAAGAACTTCGTTCCAATAATAATAATATTTGCCTAACTTGACTGCGAAATCGAGGAGGTCCCCAAACATCCCCCTCTAGTTACACTTCTAAAAATATAGATGTACCATTTATAGTTGTCTAGGTATTAGCGATTCCATAGGGAATCCAGAGGAGAGACTTCCTGCTTTGGAGAGAAAAAAAATTTAATTTTATGATTTTAATCTTACAAAAGTTCTTTTTAATTTGGAATTAAAATATCATTCTATAATATAATTCGCTAGCGGCTGACTTCCTGTTCCTGTGTGTATAAGCCTATCAGGGCGCTGATAGGCTAGAGTTACAGGAAGTGGAGCGGGAGAGGGAAATTTAAAATATAAGTCGGAGAGGGAAAGTTGAAACTTTAAAATTTTGCAATTTCTCGCCGAAGAAGAACAAGGGGTGGCGTAGCGGTAAAGCCCGCCTTCGGCCACTTGTAATACGATAAACAACTAATACTTGCATTACCCTCGCCTCCTTGAATGTGCCACTGCCTCTCCGCATTTTCTACACAAAAATTTCGGCGTGCTCCTTAAAAAACATCCTGGAACCATCACTGATAGTAGCGATCCCTAATCGATAAACTTACTAATTTCATTAAAAAAAGTCTCTTCCTTTATTTCTTATTAGTACTTTTTTAATTTTACTTACAACATGGAGATTTTAGAAAAACAAAATCCTAATTATAATGGATATAATTAATATTAATACGTCTAATAAAACAAGGATGTGTTTTTGTTTTGAGAATGGATGTCCCCGAGAATATAGATGGGTGGGGGAGAGGTGCTGGACAGCAGGTTGTCATGGCGACGGGGTGTGGCGTTCCAGCGGCCATCTATTGACCATTCGCTCCTCTGGGCTTCTTAGGAAACAATCACATCGCAGAGCCTTCCTCACCCACCTTCCAGCTGCTCTTCTTTTATTATACCTCCAACCCCAACTTCTCTTTCTCTTTACAACTAAAAGTATATTCCTTCATCCACGCCCCGACTAAAAAAAAAAAGAAATAGGGAGAAAAAAAAGAATCCTTTTGGATAATTTATAGCTAAAAGTTTGATTAACTTGTTTGTTATTAAAAAAAATTAATTTAATTTCTTTTGGTTTACTTCATTACACTGGTAATAAAGTTCTTTTATTAGACTCTTAATTCATAATGAACTAAAACAAGTAATTTCCTAACAAAGATTATTGCAAATAAATCTTTACGTTTATTACTAATGACCTTTTAATTAAGAGAATTATCTGAGAAATTTAATTTTGATTTTTTTTTTTCAATTGTATTTTGTATAAAACAAATCTGGTGTGATTGATCGCACAGCACACAACTTTCTCTTACCTTAATCGAAAGTTGTGTTCTGTGCTTGTCACACTAGATTTTTTGTGTCGACACATATTTAGATACCGACAGACAAGATGTAAAATTTATAAACTTGGGAAAATATTTATATTTTGTTATCATGGTAATCATTTTTCCTATCTTCTCTATTAATTATAAGATTAAAGTTGTCTTCAGAAGATTTCAATTGCAAAATGAGAATATACATTTTAAAGAGCATCTAAAAAATAATTGATTTTTGAAATTTAATCAAAATTGTTTGATCGAATTTTGAGAAAATCGATAAAAACTGAAAAAGGGCATCAGTAAAGTAGTACTATTCTTTGGTCGATTTTGTTCAAAAGCTTCGTGTCACGCCCCAGGAGGGGAGGTGCCCAACTTAAATAAAAAATTTAAACTTCTTAGCTCTTTTCGTTCTTGAGATATTTTGTTCACAGACAGACACAGACAAACTATATTGCGAAAAGCACTTTTTTTGGGGATCTCAAAACGTGTATATCCCCATGACCTCCCGTGATTGGAACAAGCTCCCTGCGTCTATCTTCCCCAAAACCTACAATCTTCAGACTTTCAAGTCTAACCTCAACAGGCATCTTCTCAGTTCCCGCAGTTGAGTTTCCCCTTTATGCTTCTCCTTTTGTTTTTATTTTCTTCCTGGTTGCATGTGACTATTGGTCATTATAGGCCTTCGAACCTTATGCACCCATTCCAAAAAAAAAAAAAAAAAAAAAAAAAAAAAAAAAAATACCCGTCAAAATCTCGGAATCGAATTTTTGACATGAATCCAATACTTCCTCTCTCTATATATTAACATATATAGAGGTAAGAGAAAGTAAAAATTATAGAATCGGAACCACTAATCACTCATTATATACAGTCGACTCTCGATAATTAGATTTTTTCAATAATTCGAACTCTTTAGCTGTGAACTTTTATATATCGAAAAAATGCTGAGTATTTAGATAGACTAGATATCTCGAAATATTTTTGGAAACAAGAGTCTTATTTTCTGTTTACCTCCTTTCGGCCCTTAACTTCCCAATTCTCTTTAGTTTAAAAATTAAATATACAAATTTAACACTAGGTTATTTGTTTCAAAGGTTTTATTAATTAAAAATTAACACTTAATACGTATTTCGACAATTTCTTGTCATCATCAGAAGTGATTACATTCTGTAGAACTAGAATGTAATCACTTCTGATGATGACAAGAAATTGTCGAAATACGTATTAAGTGTTAATTTTTAATTAATAAAACCTTTGAAACAAATAACCTAGTGTTTAATTTGTATATTCAATTTTAATTTACAAAATGTTTCAACGAGAACCAACGGTCGAAAGTTTAAATCTTATCTCTTTAGTTTGTCACGATGAGTGCAAAGTAGAAGAACTTCTCTCTTACTGTGTCCGGAAAAAAAATTATCGCGTTCGTGAAAAGTGATTCGAAAAAAAGATATCCCTAAAACTTTCATTATTTCTCTATCAATGCTGTCTAATTTTCTGAAGATTAAAAAAAAAATTATTATAATTATTTTTACCTATTTGCTTTTTTTTTAATTTTATTTAAGGGCTTTTTCGGAATCAGACGCCATTTAGACCCCGTCTCTATTTATTTCATTTGATTGGTTGCCAAGATATCCCTAAATGAAATAAATTTTTGCCGCATGTCTCTTGACCCCTGGCACAAGACGCAGAAACTCTACTAGTGAGCCATGGGCCGAGAGCTACTTTTTTGCTCTAAGCTATATATAAAATTTATGCAAGCTCATATATATTTTCAAAAATATAATAAAAACACTTAATTAATAATTTTTTCTTTCTTCTTGATAATTCAAAAACTTGAATTTTTCTTGTGGTCCCTTGAATTTCGAATTATCCAGAGTCGGCTGTATTATATAAAAAAAAAAAGTCAAAAGAATATTGAGAAGATTGAATATTTATTTTCATTTAAAATATTGAAAGCAACAAAAAGAGAAAGTTGAGTGATGTGCCTTTCACACCAGTTGATTATTTAGTCATCTGTATTTAAATGTAAATTTGATTTTTTTAAACCTTTAAAAAGACTATCATCTTCTCTGTCTCTTTTGGAACAGGGTTTCAATCCATCGATTGCATCTCTATTTTGTCAGGACTTGCCTTTTACTCGGACGCTGCTGCTCCTCTTTTCACTTAGAAGCATTCTCCATGTCACTTTGTGACTCGTATTTCTCCATATATCATTGCTTTATAATTTCAAAATTTCACTTCTTTATTATACATCACTAGATATGACTTTATTTTTCATTCAATATACGTTACTTCCCTTTTATTTAAAAAATAAAATACAGTAGGATCGTCTCATCTCTTCATTTATTTGAGATGATTCCCCTCCATTCATTTTTTTTTAAATTAATAATCAATCACCTCCCCTTCTCTCCCTCTCTTCCCCTCTTCCCCCTCTCTGTACCTAATTTCTCCTTCTTACTAATTAGCCAATCAGAGGTGAGGGCGCCACAATTCGTCTCCTCTTAATGCAGGTGGGATGCCTTGCTTCCTCAGTAGAGAGGGAGGCCTTTGACTAGAGTAAATCCACGTTACTTTTCGGAAGAAAACCGACGCGTCCTCAGTTTATAGGCAGCCATTATGGCGGTTGGTCACCTCGCTCACACTCTCCTCATTGACCAACTTATTTGCCTAGGTATTTCAATTCATAATTATTAATTATTTGTTTATTATACTCTTTAGTGGTCAAATATTTATAATTAATATAAAAATTTAAGAATTTCATAGTATGAATTTCGAGCCTTATATGATTACACGCATCATATCATCTGTCTTGATTTTTGCTCTCGGATTTAATTAATAATTTCTCTGCAAATTTTATTTTATTTATTTCTTAAAGGAAAAATCTAACATATAGCCTAGTATGAAAATGTTAATAGGTATCATGCTATGGATTTATCACCACTATAAATTAATGTGTTAGGACATTTTGACCCTAATTATTAACTCGTCTCACTAAACGAAATCAAAGAATATTATTAGTTTTTAATCTCTCTTAATCTTTTTTAAGTCTCTTCGCCTTTAGGCCATATACATGGGTAGAATTAAATGATACTTATTATTTAAATATACGATATAAGTGGGAGTCCAGGCATATTTATTTATACCATTTGGTATCCAAATGATTTTAAATAAATACATATTAAATTAAATACAGTATGATTGCAGATGATCCGAACTCGCACCCCTTGATATTATTCATTTAGGTTATTATTACAATTATATAATTAATTGTCCCGATTGCTATCTGGCGCTGATTCCTTGCAATAAATAAATAATTTCCGCACTCTAATTGGAAATAGATATTCAATAGTTTTTTATGTTCACAATTCTGTTCAACTTGTAGATCAAGATAAAATATCTTTATTAAATTTAATAAAGGCTATCGTAAATTATTTTTTTAACAAATAATTAATTTTTAATAGCTATTAACTCTAAAATTTTGTAAATTCATTGAGTATTTTTTAATACGTACTATTGATTATTATGAAAATCTAGGCACAATAACGCCTTTTGCCATGTTTAGTTCTATTTTCAACATCGTTGCAACATTTATTTTTCCTTTAATAAGTATTCATAGAGAATATAAATTAAAATTTTCACCTCTATTAAAAATAGCATCAGCTTTGGATCGTAGCATTTAGAGAGTGAATTATTAAAAATAAAATATTTTTAAATACTTAATTTACCTCAAATGGGAAATAATACAATAATCCCTTTGTACTCACACACATACACATCTCCCACGGACTAATATATATAGATATACTTTTCTACATGCTTTTATTCTTGTTACAGCTTGCTGAGAACGGCTTCAAACTTGACTATCAATTCGGCATCATACTCGAGTCTCGGCAGTGAACTAGTGCATGGACAACAGGGCTGAGTCGCTCTACTACTGCAGGATTTGGTGAGTACAATTATAATTTATTTAAAATTGTTCATTAAGAGTTTTAATATAGATTAGTATAATATTTTCAACGAGAAATGCGTTATTTGTAAAATAAAATCTCTCGGAGATAATGAACGTAAAAAGAGATAAAATAAACTTAATAAAAAAATCAGAATAATTAAAAATTTCATCTGCCCCTGGGCAGCAGCAAAATGGACCCAGAATATTCCCCCCTTGTCTAGGTTCGCTTCGGTTCCAAACGATATTTTCGGAGATGGACTAAAAAAGTGTTACTCGAATTGTCGTTCGTTTTGATAGTTGGTTGTTAATTTAGGAGCTAACATGAAAAATGTTCTTATTGTTTTATCTCATAAACTCATCAAAGGCGAAAGTGGGATTGAGTTTGTTTTTTTGTTGACGAATTAGGGAGTCGATTTGTTTTGTTGGTTTGGTAACTCTATGTGTAAAGAAATAAGGTGACTATATTTTTCTTTGAGGTTTAAAATTCGACAATCCTTAAGACCAGGCATTGACTCGAGAGCTCTATTGAGACAGGGTAAAAAATTTATTCGTATTTTGAATTAGGTACTGCATGTTTCTGATCCCATTTATTCGGATCTCAAAAAATGAGAATATAGATTTTAAAGAGCTGTAAAAAATAATTGATTTTTGAATTTTAAACAATTTTGGTGGAGCGAATTTTGAGAAAATCGAAAAAAACTAAAAAAGTACATCAGTAAAGTACTAGTACTTTTTGGCCGATTTTGTTTAAAAGATTTACACGAGTTTGGAGGGTGCCTAACTTAAATACAAAATTTCTACTTCCCACCTCATTTCCTTCATAGTTAAAAATGTCCACATACACACAGACACACACACAGACCAATTTGCGTGACCCACTTTTAAGGACTCAGGGGAATGACTCAAAAAATGTATATCCATCAAAATCTCAACATCAAGTTTTTGACATGATCGCATTACTTTCTCTCTTTATATATTTCATATATAGGGTAAGAGAAAGTAAAAATCCATTTCATTCTCACTAATGCAATTCCCCTGGTCTATCCGGGGCTCGGTTTATAAATGTTCCTAGATTATACTAGAGCCTATAACTATTAAAATAAAACAAAAAGTTTTTCTTAACTTACTAATTTAATTTTCATTCTTTGGTGTTGGGATTTTCTTTAAATTTTTCTTGAGGGGAAAAAAAAATTATTAAAATTAAAATTGAATATACAAATATACAAATTTGTATATTTAATTTTAATTTACAAAATGTTTCAACGAGAACCAACGGTCGAAAGTTTAAATCTAATTTTTAAAATGTAAAAATAATTGAAATATCTTTTCTTAAAAAATCTTAATTCTAAACACTGGTCATATTTTATAATTTGTGACTCAAAATTTTTTTTACATCAATTAAAACTTATAATTTTTTTCTTTTACCAATGGCAAAATGAAAGGGGTGTCTGTTCTAATGTCTGATGGAAATAATATTTTATTTTTATTGCTTTCGGGTAAGGTAATTAATGATAGATGGAACTGTCACTTGACTTAATGGTTTTCCACTAATAAATCATTTTGCATTCATATCAAAAGATTTTCTGGGGGTGTTATATATAATATGAAAAATAACCGAGTGATGTTCACCCTTCCGCAACCCCCACCATCGGATTGGAGTCAGCAAACAAATGAGTTACAACGAAACCTACTCTCAGCTCAATGAATGAAAATCCCGATTGCTTTTATGACGCCAAAACGATTTGATTTGAATACGCATGCGTGGAAATAAATGGGCGAAGGGTGGGAAGGGGGTTCGTGATTTATACCTAATACTAATAAGAAGGGAAATATACAAGAAAAACTCATCAGAAGGCAGAACCAAAAAGAAAAATTCATTTTACCACTCTGATATCAATATATTATTCTCAAGTTGAGTTCCCATTTCATACTTGAAAAATAGCTTCATCGTTTTTTCGATTAAATTATCAACTAATTAGAGATAATTATTTTTTATGAATATATTAAATTAGGCCATATTAAAATTTTAGACAACGAATGAAATTATTTTTTCCAAATTTATACTAATAACTAATATTTATTACCATAACTGAAAATATTTTAGCTATACCGCAAAATTTTTATTCACATATGTATATGTTTTTTATTTTTTCTCTCTCTTCTTCGGCTATTGAAAACTGGGCCATAACTGGCTTTTTTGGGTCCCTAGGCAAAGCCTCATAACTGCCCCCCCACACCAAATTTTACCTATTAATTAAAGCTAATTATATCCCTAAAATAATAGTTTTAACCAGTAGTACAACTAGAAAAACAAATTTTTGAAGAGAACTAAAGATTTTTTTAGAAACCTGGTAAATATCTATGTTTTACTTCCTTTCATCTTAAATTTGGCATAACCATTTTAAATTTTCGATTCGAATTTTTTTTGACCTGTCTCGGGCCCCCTTTCCGTCTGAGCTCTGGGCAAGTGCCCCTGTTTCCCCTTCAGGCTTCGGCCCTGGTCGAAACCATTTATTTATTAAAACCAATAATGGAAATATTTTGATTGTATCATACAATCATATTTAGCTTCAAACTATATACCTAAATGAAGAAAGTATTAAAAGAGCGAGGAAGTTGAATTTATTTAATTTAATGACTCAAAGTAAGGCCGACCTTTTGGTCACATTTAGGATCATCTTGTAAACAATCAGATCCACTTTAGGTGATTCTTTGAAAATGGTCCTATATGTGATCGAAGTTTTGATCCTGCTTGAGACAATAAATTAAATAAACTTAGCAGCCTCGTGCTTTTAATACCTTCTTCTGCAATCTTCTCTGCAATATCATCAGCTATACGTATAGGCCTACTTCCTTTCTTCAAAAATATTATATATCATCTCTTTATAAAAAAAGAAAATTATTTAGATAGCAAATAATATTTTTTTAAAAATATTTTCTTAGGTGTTTTGGGATCAATTCTCTCTCATCTTCAGAAATTGCTCTCAAAATCTCTAAGAAAATCTATTAAAAAAAAAACACACCATTATCTCAATTTTTTTCTATTGAAGACATTTTTAATTGCTTCATTCACCTTTTTTTTTTTAAATAAAATCTGACATTTTAATTCGTAGATTACTTGTTTGGGTTTTGAGCCTCTTTTTCCCCCATCTATTTCCGGTGGGAAAATAAATCCGGCACAATTAAAATTTCGAAAGAATCCCTTTAGTTATATTGTCAAACTTTTCTAGATGGCATAAACCGTGAAACGAACTGATAAAAAAAGGGTTCTCCGCTGATGGCTGAGACGGCCAATTATAATTTCAAAGTCTGATCCAAAAAGCGATAGAGGGAAAAAGAAACGTTCGTTTAAAAGCCATCTATCTTTTATAAAGTAAAATAAAAAAAAGCCCTTTTGCGTAATTAATCAAACTGAAAATATATATATATTTTAAGATTATCTTGTATTTATTATTACAATAAAATATTTCAAACAGCCTCCCCCCTGCCCCCCCCAAATGACGCCACTGCATGAAATTCTTCTCGTAAACTTGTTGTTTGTAAACAGAAAGCAAGAATTTGGTCTGTCATTAAACTGTCATTACTTTTTTACTATTACTCACTTTAAAACATCACCAGGATCAATAATATTGTCTCCACAAATAAAATTTCTATTAGTAAGTGTGGCAGAAGAAAACCTACAAATTTCCTGTACCGTCACACCCATTTTTTATTTTTAATTAAACTTTTTGTCTCATAAAACACGAGTACTTGCGTATCAAGCTCAGCCATTCAATCTACAATCGCTAGTTCATTTTTTGCCACAGGTGAAGCCGCCTCTCCCTTGATCCCAATACGTATAGGCCTACTTCCTTTCTTCAAAAATATTATATATCATCTCTTTATAAAAAAAGAAAATTATTTAGATAGTAAATAATATTTTTTAAAAAATATTTTCTTAGGTGTTTTGGGATCAATTCTCTCTCATCTTCAGAAATTGCTCTCAAAATCTCTAAGAAAATCTATTAAAAAAAAAAACACACCATTATCTCAATTTTTTTCTATTGAAGACATTTTTAATTGCTTCATTCACCTTTTTTTTTTTAAATAAAATCTGACATTTTAATTCGTAGATTACTTGTTTGGGTTTTGAGCCTCTTTTTCCCCCATCTATTTCCGGTGGGAAAATAAATCCGGCACAATTAAAATTTCGAAAGAATCCCTTTAGTTATATTGTCAAACTTTTCTAGATGGCATAAACCGTGAAACGAACTGATAAAAAAAAGGGTTCTCCGCTGATGGCTGAGACGGCCAATTATAATTTCAAAGTCTGATCCAAAAAGCGATAGAGGGAAAAAGAAACGTTCGTTTAAAAGCCATCTATCTTTTATAAAGTAAAATAAAAAAAGCCCTTTTGCGTAATTAATCAAACTGAAAATATATATATATTTTAAGATTATCGACGCTTTTTCAACAAGACATTATTCGAACATGTAATAAAACATGAACCTATGGCTAATGGGATCCTATTTATTAATAGCTATTTTTGAAGGCATGCTTGACTGGCGTTTATTAGGCCCTAAATTAAAACAATAGCAGATCTTGACACATTAAGAGAGAAGGGGGAGGAAAAAGCATAATCTATAAAGATGAAGGAATTACAATAAATTCATCATTATTCCATTTGTAGTTCTGTGGGAAAATAAATTTATTTGTAACACAAGAGTGCGTGTGGAGAGCTAAAAGAGTTTAATTGGAGGTTCGCACGGTTTGTGACGTCATTTATCCCTTCATCTTCGAAGAGAAGAGCACGTATTACTTTACTATCTCCATCTTAAGAAAATATTTATTTTAACTCTAATATATCCCTCCCCTATCAACTGTTCTAAACAGGGTCTCTATATTATTGTGATAAGCATCAACAAGAACAAGAGCAGTGCTGCTCTCTACAGGCAACATTATCTATTAATTAATGATCTTTACCGGCTTCATTTTTTCAAGTCTTATCTTAACAATTACTTGGAGCTATTCAAATATTACGTAAGCAATTTTAAACGCTCTAAATATTTCCCATATAGAAGAAGGGAAATGGTCCAGAGTTACCGGAAAATGGGGCAAATATTGCACAAGTTGATGATTGGAATAAAAAATTCCTCGATTTATTTTGAATTGTGGGAAATTGTGAGGGCGGATGAAAATTTTTCAACCATTTAGTTGCTGTTTGTCATTTTTTTACTCTGTCACTATCAATTGAAGGTATGGGAATATTATTTTATCTTAATCCTTAATTAATTAGCTATACATTAATGCATTCGTGTAAAAGTTTGGTTAGTTTTAAGTTGATGAAACCGTTACAAAAACAAAACAAATATGTGAGGGGTATTTTGTCACAAAAAATTTGGGGCACTTTATCACAATGGATAAATGGTCATTTTGAGTACTGAATAACATTTTATTTGATTGTATGATTGATTGCAATACAGTAGACTATTGTTGATTATGTAATTAATTACAAATTTAACCTTTCATTTAAATAATGTAATAAACATAATTTAAAAAGATGTTAACGGGTAAACTAATTTTTCATTTTAAATTACATGTGACAAAGTACCATGCCATGGGGCACTTTGTCAGACTTGAAGTGTTTAAGGCAAAACAAATTAATCCATACTTAGACATTTACTAGAAAGCTGATTACGTAATTTGTAGATTTGTTTTGGCTCAAACACTAACCAAAACCTGGTAAAAAAATCACAAGTGAAAATTGTGATAAAGTACCCCTCTCTCCCCTATACACTATATTTTAAAAGAAATATTCCATGTTCTTTCTCTTTTGCTAACAAACGAAAATCGGAAATACAAAAAAAAATCTCCACCCATTCTTTGGGAATCAAACTCACCAGGGTTGCGCTGAATCTTTTTTGTTCAGATTTATTTTCCTTGTCCGGCGATTGACACAAATACTGATTCCCTCGATAAGGGATTTTTTTTCTGAAGCACTCTACATATCCCTGAGGGGCATTGTCTTGCGTTTGGGCCCTTAATATTGATTGCTTGGGCTCAAATCGCCATTAGACCATCGACTCCCATTCATTAACCGTTAATTGGATTAATTACCGCCATTATTTCGCAAGCGAACGTTCTTCTAAATCCCAACAAAAGTATTTTATATTTAAGAGAATGAGAGAGAGAGAAAAAAAATCACTTGTTCGTGACCACTATAAATAAATCTGACCAAGATTATAAATTTATGAAGTTCGTTTAAAACTAAAAAAAAATTATTAAATTTAAACTTAAAAATCGGTGGGCGCCGCACCAACTTTCTCTTACTTTCGGTAATCGAAAGTTGTGTACTGTGCTTGTCACACCAGATTTTTTGTGTCGACATGTATTTAGTTCCCGGCAGTAGGGAATATTTGAATTCAGATGTAAAATTTATAAGTATGGGAAAATATTTATATTTTGTTACCATGGCAACCATTTCTCCTATCTTTTCTATGGAGTGCAAGAGTAAAGTGGTCTTCAAACAATTTTGAGGGCAAAACGAGAATATACATTTGAAAGAGCATCTAAAAAATAATTGATTTTTGAATTTTAATCAAAATCGTTAGAGCGAATTTTGAGAAAATCGAAAAAAACTGAAAAAGTACATCAGTAAAGTACTAGTACTCTTTGGCCGATTTTGATTAAAAGCTTATTTTTCCGGTCCCGGGGGTGTTTAACTTAAATATAAAATTTCAACCTCCTAGCTCAATTCCTTCATGCTTAAAATTGAACACACACACACACACACCCACCCACACACACACCCACCCACCCACCCACACACAGACAGACCATGTCGCGAAAACCACTTTTTTGGATTCAGGGGACCTCAAAACGTGAAGATCCATCAAAATCTCGACATCGAATTTTTGACATGAATCCAATACTTTCTCTCTATATATATATTACATATATACATAGGTAAGAGAAAGTAAAAATTAAAAAAATTCGTTTAAAACAACAGTGGAAACATAATTTCTCAGTGTAGGAAGGGAAAAATAAAAACAAAGTTTTATATTTTTCTAAATGAGTTTAATTCCTAATATTTCGAAGGCCCAAAGGCTCTTCTTCTTCAGAGGGAGCTGAAACAATCTCTCTGAAGAAATATTAGGAATTAAACTCATTTGGAAAAATATAAAACTTTGTGCTTTTATTTTTCTCTTCCTACATCCTTGTCGAAAAATCAGCGTGGTTGAGGAGTTTCGATTCTATAATTCTCTCGTCATCACTCATTAAGCTTCGTTCACTATATTTATATTATTTATTTTTTGCATTTCTGAGGGTTTTTGAATGCCCTGTATATATATATAAAAAGAAAATCATGAGTTTCACACCAGAATTTTCATAATAGATTCTGTTTATTTCTTCCGAAATTTTTTTCTTAGCCTCATTTTCATTATATCTTTATTCTTTGACTTTTGCATAGTTTTGAAGGCATTCTTTCCGATATCTTAGAAATATGAAACGTAAAAATTCTCAAGGATAGCATGGTAGATAAATAAAATTGGCATGTTTGAAGTGAAAGAGGATGCAGCCAATAATTGAGCATCAATTTAAAAATAATAATAAATAGCCTACTCTTTATTGTACCCTTGGCTAAATGTTCCAATAAATATTATTTTTAAATAGAGTCTTGAATTATTGACTGCATCCTCTTTCACTTCAAACATATGGCCTGCTGAGAATCATAGTGGCGCAAGTCCGAAAATTCAATTTTTGAGTATCAAAAGTTGTTAAAACGTCTTCTCTTTTGAGTGTCAAAGTGGTGAAAATATATTCTTTGCTATTGATTCTGGCCTATTCATTTGTTGCCCGGGTATTTAAATGCGTAAGGCTATGTTTATAAAACTTTCAAACGTAATTGTTGAATTTCGGACTTTCGCCACTATGATTCTCAACAGACGATATTATCTACAGACACGATCTGATATTCAGTTTTGCTTAAGAGACGAATTTTCATCTCCCCCGCTTATAATTTTAATTTTTAACAACCCCTTTTTTCTATAAAATAAATAGATTATCGTACTACAATGCTTTCCAGTTCCACATCCCCTATTTTTTGTTTTATTTTGTTTTGTTCCTTGTCATGTATTTCTTTATCATTCGCAATTGAATTTTTCCTAAAAAAAAGATGCGCGTCGTATATAATGTTACTTAGGCCCCAAAGCCGAATGGACAATTCAATGGACTTGCGTGAATTATTCAATGTCGCAATAATAGATAAAAAAAGGGCATTGAATCGGACAGACTCATCTCAGAGGTGAAAATAAAACGAATTAATTGAATAGATATGAAACAATAGAAAAAATTCGCTGTCCATCTTGATGATGGGGAGGTTTTTTTTTTTTTTTTTTTTGAGAGCCTGCGTGCGCTCAGGGCACTAATTAGATCACGTCGAGGAGTGAAAAAGAGAGGACCTGGTAGCTAATGTCCCTTCAAATCGATTCGCAATAAAAAGGAAGAATTTCTAAAAAATTGCAATTTAGCTTTTATTTACATCAGTGACGTGACGTGACATGGGTAAAATAAAATTCCATCAGCATCAATCTTACCCAATTTTCTTTTTCAAACTGTACTATGGAATAAAATAGATTTTATAAAAAAAGGATAATTTTTCATCCCTTTAATTAATAATAAAATTAATTTAAATAAACCATAATATAATTTCTATAATTTGTTAAGAATTTCAAAAGCTTATTAATAAATATTCTCAAACTATGACATGATACAAGACTCTAAAAAAAATAATTATTTTAGAGTTCTCATAAAAAGACAAAAAGTTTTCTCTCTTTCAAGATAGAAAAAGAAAGTTAGAAATCCGTTTTGAAAGGCTCAATTGGCGGCATTTAGCGAAAACAGCGATTGTCTGTCTGTCGGTGACAGAGCTTCTGGTCAGTGCTTTGTTCAATTGATTAGTGCAGGGGTGGATGGATTCGTCCTCAGGTTGCCAAGGAAACCTGAGATCTCCCTCTCGTGCAGAGTTGTCTCTTGAAATAAACTTCTCTAATATTTTTCAATTCTACTTTTATTAATAAATATATCTTTAATTAACTTCTAAATATTTTTTTTATTATTATTTAATACTGTAGAGGAATATTCATAGTTATTAAAGAGAAAATCTCTATAATAAATATGAATTTTTGCTTCCTCTTGCTCAGGGCCGTAGCCAGGATATGGGGTCTTCCCCCCCCCATTCCGAAAAATTTTTCAGTGGTACTAGTTCTCTCAGTCTAGAAAAATTGATATCGCGATTTGGTACAGTATGTATCTGATTGCAGACACATTTATAATCCCAGTTCAGGGAAGATTATAATCATAGAAAATAGTAAATGAAAATTGGGACCAGGGGCGCAGTGACACAGTTGGATGCCTAGGGCGGCCTTATATATATTTTGTACCAGGGGTGTATATTGAATTTTTTTTCAGGCGAGGGGAGGGGGCAAGCTCATTTTTAAATATCCCCCTCCTCCCATAAACAATAATATTTTTAAAATACCGGATATTCCTAAGTCTCGTTATTTAAAGAATGACGTTTTTCTCTTCTGTATCTTTATAAGTTCACTCAGTTAAAATGGTTTATGATGCTTCTAAGTCGAAACAAATGTCAATTTTAGCTTCTGCTTATTGAATTTAAGGGCCTGAGGACTGCTCTAATCCAGAACCGAAATATCGCTCTTGTTCAAATAAATGTGAGAAAATTAAAATATTTCTCATAATTTACATTTATATTAAATATTTTGCATAATAGATATTTCCAAGTTTAATGTAAACAAAAGGGGCGAAAAATCTTGGATCTTTCTCTAAACGATTATTATTAAAATTCTAGCAAAATCCTACTCTATAGCTTTTCTGATTGTAAATTCAAGAGATACGAGGCTTTTTTTTTCAAAATGGACATCTCAATACCCTTTTCTATATTCATAGGTAAAAAAGTTTGTTTTTATTTTTCTTTTTTAAACTTGTAATTTAAAAAAAACAATGCATACAAATGGCGGAATCTAAATACATATTAAATAAGATGAATTTCCCGAGCTCTCTTTCTCCCTTTGGAGACTGACTGCCATCAGCATCAGCGCTCTGCTTCTTCGTTTTATTGTCAGCAGATTTTGGTTTTCGATTCGAGGATGTTACGTTTAGAACCCTAGAAAAAAAAAGGAGAAGGAGAGAGAAAGATTTGGTCTCTTTCATATCTTAGAAATATTTCAGAGTAATTTTGTATTCTCAGAAGTAGTTTCGCCATTGAAAAGGGGCTTCTTTTGGGGCGTCGACTAATGGACTATAAAATAACAATAGGCCAAGAATCGTGCAATCGGCGAAAAAGAAAACGACGCCATGTCATTTCCATGGGACGCAACCACTTCTTCTTCCTCGCCGATGGCTCCCCGCCCTCATATATTTATCGTCTTTCCTGGCCTCATCCTCAATGCACGCGTCGTACGGGACATAATAGTAAAAAAAATACATGCACACTTGAAATGGAATCTAAATTAAATTGACTTTCTTCTTTTCAATATTTGAAATAGTGAATTGCCACGGAGGGATTTTTAATTAAAAATCAAAATATCACTGATTCGTATAATAGCGATGATTAAAAGATATATGCGACAAACGAGGAAACAAAGTATTTTTATTATTACTAACAGTATTTATCTAATGACCAACCTAAACTCCTCTTATTATAATACTTACCACCTTTTAATTAAATCCAACATCGTGTGGAAATTCTCTGAAAGAAAAAATTCATCTCTATTTGTTTTAAGAGAAAAACAATAACACAAGTCTAATTAATATGAAAATTTGTGGGTTTTTTTTCCTATACCCTAAGGCAGAATATAAAGTAAATTGAATTTTTTCAGACAAGGGCTTAAAAAGCGATTACTCATAAAATTTTTTAATTTATATTCTGTTTTAAAAATATAAATAGGTTTTCATTTCAAAAGAGAAAAATTTAATTGAAAATCTTTTAGATAAAAGACTTTATTAATTATTCCCATTTAATAATAATAACAATAGAAAATTTTTTCTCATCATATGTATATAGAGACTTACCTGAAGAAAATAAATTTAATTGTCTAAACGTATTCCAGATAAAGTAAATAAATTTTTTAATCAAAACCATACCTAAAAGAAGTAAAATTTTATTAGAAGTTTTTAGTGTAGACTAGTATATAATTAAATTAAATAAATCAGTAGGTCAAGAAAGATGCTACTGATATATTTAATTTATCAAAATTTTAATAAAATTTCATAAAATTAACCCTAAGAAGCTGATTCTATTGCAAACTTTTTGTCTTCTACTAATATTTTGTATGCAAATAAATAATTTTAAAATAGAATTAAATAATTTCTAGCATATTTCGGCAAATTTTCTGAGTATAAAGGGGTTATTACTAAGGTTAAGTTTCATACCCATCTCCCCCCCCCCCTTTTCTCTCATCTTCTGCCGTCAGCCTGAGCGGATAATCGAAATAGCTTCGTGGTTTATGTAAAGCGCCTTCATTTCCAAACACGATTCTCTTTTATTCAGAAAATCGACCCCCCCCCCCCCTCTCCCCCCATCAACGAATCTTCACCCGGGTTCGAGTACAAAAGATGATAATTGAAAAAAAAACGAACGGGCCGTTTAATCTCACTCCCTCCCCCTCGTACGCCTCACCCCACGGCGCTTTTTAAAAGCAAACAGTAACCACCTTCATGTTATTGAATTGGAAACATTAGCATATATCCGACATTAGAATCAGCGAATATTTAATTTTTAATTCGCTAAACTAACACTTGGAGGGTATTTTTATTCCGTTATTCTCACCTCCCCCCTTTTCTATTAGTCTTAAAACTTTTTTTTATTGAGACTAAGAAAGAAATTGTCAAAACAACGGATGCGATCAATGACGTCACCAAAATAATTATTATTTTTACTTTCTCTTACCTATATGTATATGTTAATATACATATATATAGAAATTAATGGATTCATGTAAAAAATTCGATGTCAAGATTTTGATGGATATACACGTTTTGAGGTCCTGAAGCAAAAAAAGTAAAAGTGGTTTTCGCGACATGGTCTGTCTGTCTGTGTGTGTTCAATTTAAAACATGAAGAAATTTTGTTAGGAGGTTGAAATTTTATATTTAAGTTAGACATGTGAAAATAAGCTTTTAATCAAAATCGGCCAAAGAGTACTAGTACTTAACTGATGTACTTTTTCGGTTTTTTTTTCGATTTTCTCAAAATTCGCTCCAACGATTTTGTTTAAAATTCAAAAAGCAATTATTTTTTAGATGCTCTTTAAAATGTATATTCTCATTTTGCCATTGAAATCTTCTTAAGACCACTTCACTCTTGTACTTCATAGGAAAGATAGGAGAAATGTTTGCTATGGTAACAAAATATAAATATTTTCGCATACTTATTTATTTATTTATTTTAAACACTCACACTTTTTCTCATTCACACTCACTCTCACATACACATTCACACAGTCTTTTCAGCAACTTAGGCCATTTAAGACTTTGACGATAACCGTTATATTATTTATAATATCTATTGGGGGTCCGGGGGTCCAGGTATTTCTATTTAAGCAATTTGGTATCCAAATGGCTTAAATAAAATCATCGGACTGTCTGGGGTCCGAACCCGCGTTCGGTATAGAAGGTAGGCATGCTACCAACTAGACCATGCCCGTAGGTTCCCATACTTATAAATTTTATATCTGAATTCAAATATACCGTACTGTCGGGAACTAAATATCGATAAAGCGAGAAAAAGAACTTGGCTGGAATAATATTTCTGAAATAATGAGAACGACTTGACTATAGGCTAGTATAATTCAATAGAAAATATTTAGACCTTTTCTTGAGAGAATTTATAATAAAATGAATATAAACTTGAAGAATTGAATAATTTCTGAAATTTGCATTATTAATCAAAAGATGAGAGAGAATTGAACCTTTGAAGAGAAGTTTGGATATCTCTCTCTCTCTCTCTCACTCTCTCCAACCCTGCCAATTGGAGGTAAGAAGGAACAGCCAAGGGCCAAAGGGCTATCGAGATTGCAATCGATAACGATAGAGACTGACCAAGGGAGCGGCCTTTGCACCCCCACCCCATCGATTTCAACCCTTTTGGGTCTTTGTCTTTGCTGAACAACAACAACAACATCTCGAGATGTTTGCTGCTTAGAATGCCACTCTCGTTTGGCAATTGGCTCGCAAGGCACGTCAGAGGGTGTATATATGTGGGCGGCAAAGAGAGAGAGAGTAGGATATTGCGTCTTGAGCCCCTCTCTCATCCAGGGTGGCCTCGTCCGTTTTTATGACTGTTTAGAATGCGTGTAGATCGCTTGCTACATTTTACACCCCCTCCCTTGATACGATAAGGTGCAACTCCTCTACCCATTCCGCTAACTTCTCATTTTAATTTAAACATCCCTTCTTCTTCTTCTTTTTCTTCTACTTCTCTTCTTTTTTACTATTATTAAAACAACATGTTGTGCATATTTGATCAGACTTGGGGGTCTTGACTTTTAACTTCAAGCAGCCATTTTTTATTTGATTTAAGATGGCGGCCTTCAAAAGTAAAAGTTATGAGAAGTTATACCCTTGTATCTAAAATACAATAGAAAAGGACTAGAGACGCTCCTAAATTGCAATCACATGTAGGGGAAAAAATAAAAAGTATATAGATATAGGGAGTTTTGAAAAAATTTCAACTTTATTCTTTCCAAGTTTAACTTATGCTTGGACTTTTATTTTGTAAAAGTTTATATTTATTTATTTATTTTGATTGATAAATAAAAATTCTAAATTCAAAAAGATTTGGCCGCAGGTAAATGATTCAATACTCTCCCCGGCAAACAAACCGAAACACTGTTTCTTCTTAATAAAATTAATGTACTTAAATAAAACAAAAACAAAAATGTCGATATTCAATTTGTGGGACAAAATAAGGTTATTTTAAAATTTTGAAAATTTATCGAAAATAAATAAATTTCGACATTTTTATCTTGAAATTAAATATACAAATTAAACACTAGGTTATTTGTTTCAAAGGTTTTATTAATTAAAAAATTAACACTTGATCGTATTTCGACAATTCCCTGTCATTATCAGAAGTGATTACATTCTAATAGAAGGAATTGTCTAAATACGTATCAAGTATTTTTTAATTAATAAAACCTTTGAAACAACCAAGTGTTTAACTTTGTATATTTAATTTTAATTTACAAAATGTTTCAACGAGAACCAACGTTCGAAAGTTTAAATCTTATTTTTATCTTGATTTTATATTTAAATTTAATTATTTATTAAAATCATATGGATTTGTTTTAAATTCACTTTTAAATATATAAGATATTTTATATCAAATGCAGCGCGAAGTCGCGTGCAGCCGCGCATCTTCTTGCCGCTTATTGCCGCTCTTGTAGGGGCAACCCCTACCCAGCCTTGTCTAACCTGACATTTTATCGCAACTAAATTACTTCTTTATATTAATAATTATAGCAATGCTAAAGATCCAAATTTTAATAAGTTCATTATAAGTTATTTCAATTTTTTGTTAAGCTTCAATTACGCAGGCATTATATTATGCCCTCCGGAGGGGTAAGGGTTATAATCCTGACACCATCTCCCTACTCCTCTGATCGTGCGCGCAATAACACCCACCCCATACTCCTCCTGATGCCCTGAGTAGTAATTCTGTAATCCCTTGTTGGGTCATAGGGGTAGTTAGCGGGGGTGGGATATTGCTTGCCTCTATCTGTCTCTCTGTTATCGCAGCATGAGAATACATCCACTTGTGACAATATTAACGCCCTGGACTCGATCCCTATTGTACCATCCCTTTACAGGCCTGTCTATCTATCCATTATGAAAATAATTTAGTCGAATAAACGGAAAATCTTAGAAATTTCTATTATATAAATCATATCTTTATTTGGTATTTTGACTCATTTTTCGGGGGGGGGGGGGGGGGGGGGGGGGGGGGATTTTCAACCCCCCCCCTAAGTAGTATCTAACAAAGCTGTGACTGTTATTTTTCTAAGTAGCGATTTTTGCACTCTTTTGTGTAGAAATATCTTCTGAGTTTGGAACACTATTATTTGGTTTTTAATTTTTAATGACTTATTTTGATGAAATTTACTACACCATCCAATATATATATATAAGCCCAATTTCTGCAACAAAATTTGCTTAGAAACGGTAGTCGAGAAAAAGTTAAAATTAAAATTTCCACTCATCAACCAGTTATGTATATTTAAATGAAAAAAGTCAAAAGAAAATTCATTTTAATTCATCATTCTAAATTTGTGAATTATATGTGAAGATTTGAGATGACAAAAATAGCCCCAGGCTGGGTGGTGAGAAAAGTTGACATTCGTCGTAGTCGTCGACTCATCAAATTTGAATCTTTAATGTCCCGGGGGCAATCGCTGACAAGACTGAATCCGCGACATCATTAATAATTAATTATTGGCATTTCGGCAAGACTTATGACAGACAGACAGGGGAAAGATTATTTTAACGCCAATTAGAGACAGGCTCAGGGGCAAGGCAATGGCAGATATTAAATATTCAAGATTTCAGTTCCATAGCACGAAGGGTTGACATGTAGGGCTCATAGAATTGCTAAAGAAATAGAAAAGAAAGAAATAGGAAAATAAATGAAACTGGAGATTGAGACTTCCCTCTTCCTCACTTCTCTTTTTTTATAGAATAAAAACTATTTTTAATTGATTTATATGAAGTTTTTGATGAGTTTTTTTTAAATCATTTAGATAGTTTTTGTTTCAACAAAAGATTTTCAATTCTTTAGAGATTTATTTATTTATTTATTTTAAACCCCTTTTCGGCTACTCAGGCCACTTTGAGGTATGAATTTTTTGTATAAATTTTGAATCTACCGTGGGACGTTCCACGCGCTAATTACTCGGGGTCACCAATCCCGAACTTTAGAGATTTATTTAAAAAATAACTCGCCCATTTCTCAACTATCTCTTATACCAGTATTGTCCCATTTTTTATTGAATAAATAAAAAATTTCCAAATAATTCTTTTATTTGAATAGAGACTCTTCTTCTGTCTTAGCCTTATTCCCGCAATGCGGGGTCGGCGGATCCCATTTTTTCCCTCCAACCCTATCATGAGTTTTTGCGACCGGAAGAAATAGGACAGGCCGGCCCGTCGCACGGTCTGACGCCTGTAGAAAAGAGGAAGGAAGTGACAAACATACAAAGAACTGAAGGAATGCCTGTCCCAGCTCGGGCAGCTCGTGGCCGTCATCCACGTACCCCCTGAGCGAATCTGATAAATTTTATCTAGCCCTCGAGCTTGGCGTAGTTGGTAGCGTGCCTACTTTCTATAAAGAACTCGCGGATTCGGACACCAGGCAGCCCGACGATTTTATTTAAGCCATTTGGATACCAAATGGCTTGAAATAGAAACGCCTGGATCCCCAATAGATATTATAAATAAACCGACCGAATATTCGTTTCGGTTGCGTTTGGGCTTTTCGAAAAAAAATTTGTTTCGGGTGTTTTTTTTTTTTTCCAAAAAAAGGGGGCCCCCTCTGGCGGGCGGCCACAAAACAGAAAAAAAAAGAAGGGGATGAAAAAAAAAAAAAAAAAAAAATAATTGATGGAGAAAAAAAAAAAAATTTTAAAAAAAAAAAAAAAATAATATTTAGGGGAAAGAAAAAAAAAAAAAAAAAAAAAAAAAAAAAAAAAAAAAAAAAAATATATATAAAAAAAAAAATTTTTTTTTTTAATAAAAAGGAAAAAAAATATATTTTTTTTTTTATTATAAATAATAACGGTTATCGTATAAAGTCTTATATGGCCTGGATTGCCGAAAAGACTGTTTGAATGTGTGTGAGTTTTGAGTGTGAATGAGAAAAAAGTGTGGGTGTTTAAAATAAATAAATAAATTTTATCTGAGTCTGTGTATTTTTAAATTATTTATTTATTTTTTTTAATTTTTAAATCTCTTGATAGGAGATTATGATTTATTTCATGGGATGACGAAGAACGTTTCTTATCAAAGTATTATAGAAAGAGGGAAGGGAATAAATCCTAAATGCTCTGCTCTCGTATAATTAGCATCTAGAGAGAGAGAGAGAGAGAGGTGTAAGATGACTAAACGGATTAGCCCTTAGAATAGATAAAGCCCCCCAGGAGGGGATTAAGGGCAGCACGTGTACTCCCATATTCGTACGACTATAACCCCCACTCTTTCCGAGTCCTCAGTTCTTAAATACGTGAGAATAGAAGAGAAGGCAATTGCATATTAATGGCTACACGATAAAGCAAACCTTGGATGTAATCCCAACTTAACAACAAAAAATAAACATAAGGGATTAAAAAACCCTAAAATACACCAGAGAAGAAAACCTGAATGTTAACAATAGCATGTTTTCCAAATTTTAAATATAGTCTAATATATAAATGGATAATGTATAAAATATAGAGTTTTAATTATTTTACTGGCCTGGGGTTCCGGGTTCGCTTCCCGTCTCAAGCGAGAAAAATTTATTTCAATTGAATTGGCTACCAATCATGGAATCATGATATCATAAATGGAATGGCGGTCTAAATGTAGACACAAAAAATCTGGTGTGACAAGCACAGCACAAGAGATTTTTTTTAAATTTATTTAATTCATTTTTCGGCATCTGGCGGTTTCTAAACTGTATCCAATGATATTTATTATAGAATTATGTTGCTTATTGTCGCCTATACCTTTTTTCAGTTGGGGAAAATTTTTTTTTCTTGATCTTCCTCCTAGTGATCATTTTTACTTATTTTAATATTTTCTTATCCTGTGTATTCTTACCCCTCCCTCCTCTGCTATTTTTCAGGCAATGCGCCCTTACCCCACCCTTCGCTCCACCCAGTTCCTAGGCCTATAGCTATATTCGTTTTTTAATCATACACTGATTCAATCATATCTTTTTACGCTAGAAGGTTGAATTTATTAATTATCCGCTTGTCAAGTTCTTGTTCTTTTGAGATGATTTAATTATAAAACAAGTCACTCAAATGGAGAAGCGATTAAATCAATGAACCCATTATCAAAGAAAACATATCATTAGATACATCTTTGCAATGGAGAGAAATTTGTATAATTATTACAAAAGTATACGCAATATAAACTTTTCTCATGTTTCCAATATTAAAATCGTAATTTTGACATTGGGCTAATTTGAAATTTTTTATATATTGCCCCTTATCTCAGATTTAAATTAAGGGCGTTTGGTTCCTTCATGCATAACATCATCCATAAAAGCTAAATAATTTATTCATAATTGTTTCTTTTAAATTATGAATAATCATTAATAATCAGGATAGACGTATTATTGTGAAATCACGTTTGTGACATTTTTTAAGGCATTCTTTAAAAAAAGTCTAAATTTCTTTCAAAACTTCTTGCTCGAAAATTTGTAGTATAGATGTAAATTTTATTACTACATCAAGATTTAATTACTACCTTTATTTACACTATATTAAAAAAGAAAATAAATATTTTTTATTCTTATTATTTCTATATTTCTAAGGTGTTTTGTTTCTCTGTGTGTGAACTCGTTTGCTCGAGATGATTATCTTTAATTATAATGTTTATAGTTGTATAGATCCTGTGTTTATCGTTTATATTGTTTTATTTTCATATGGATGGATGGATGCACGCTAGGACGAGGCCAGAGTAGCAATCCCTTTCCTTTCCAGGCAATTTTCCTGTCCAATTGGAAAAAGATTAAAAAAAAAAAAGTAGACGGACAGACATGTTAATCACTTTCCAGAATATGAGCATTCGACCCCAATTTGACCTCCCATTTCGACCTCACCTTCTTCTCTTTTTTTGATTATTCATTTCCCATCGTCTCGGAATCGCGCCCTTTTATAAGAAATCTTTCAAAAAAATTAAAAAACTTATTCCGAATTAAAAATATCACTTGTCTCGATAATAATAAATAATAATACAGTAGAATCTCGATAATTCGTATCGTCACGGGATCGACACTTTAGTACGAATCATCGAGACTACCAATTATCGGGAGTTGGCCTTGTATACCAAGGGTCGCGGGTTCGGATCCCAGGCAGTCCGATGATTTTATTAGAAGATCAATTTCCCTCATTCCTCTTCTTATTTCCTTTCACTGAAAAGATTATGAATGAACGAGAATGAACGATGAAAAACTTGTCTCTCTCACTCGCTCTCCTTGCCCCTCTCTTGAAAACAGTACGAATTAACGAGCTTTTTATGCTCCAAATACGAATTATAAGACCTCGAGCAATAATACGAATTACCAAGGGAACTGAAATGTATTGTTTTTATGCTAGTATCGGGATTTTTTTCTGAGGACCGGCAAGTTGGTACAATTTAGCAGGAAATACGAATAATCAGGTTACGAATTATCGGGATTTAATTGTCTCTTCTGTAATCTCTTTTATATGAATAAAATATTAATTTTTCTAAAGTCTTATAAACATCTAAGATTATTTAGGCTTATTTAAATTAATTTTCTCGCTCAGAACGGAAAACGAAACTCTAACCTTTGGAAAATACTTTTTCAGTGATGTATTTTTCTCAAGGCTTATTAATATATGTATAGTGGCGAATTCAGGCTCCTCTCTTCTCCAAAGCCTTCATGAAAACTATAAATTAGTTATTTTTTGCAGTAAATTAATTTACTATCTTATCTGCATTTATAATTTTAATATTGATTCTTTTTTTATTATTTATTTATTTAAAATTATAAATATATTAGCCTAATTCAGATTGAGAAGTCCGACTTTAGGGTGTATTGTAGGATTCAATTTTATTACTTTCTCTTACCTATATATGTTTTAGAGTGAGAAAGTATTTCTATTCCATGTCGAGATTTTGATGGAAATACACATTTTGTTTTTTATTTACTTTATTCGCCAAAAGAAAGATTTTTCTTTTTAATTGTCTTGGGAAGATTCCTTCAATTTTTGCCCCCCTCCCCCCACCTATTCTTTCTATTCTTGGGCCTCTGGATACAAAATTGGGGGATAAAGATAAAATTCGATCCCTACATAAAACACAAACAACGATATTCGATTCTCCTTTAATTTTCATTGTTATAAAACAAAAATCTTCATATTAACATCCTCCGGATGGTCTTAGTGAAATGTCCTTTCATTTAAGAGGATTAGTATTGTTATTTTCATCCATTTTTCATGCTTAGCATTCGGTGTGTTTTGACACCCTTAGGAGCCACGTGACACGGATGATACCCTGTCATAACCTCCCGTCCTCTATCCTGTTTGACAAATGCTTCACGCGTGTCTTGCCTATGTCCAAGTCATTCAGTCTAATAGGGCCATACAGCACCCTTCGTCTCATTGAGGAAATATTTAAATTAGTATCTTTATGTGCCATTTCTGTCTCATTGTTATTTTATATTTTAATCCTTAGACGTCAAGTTTTTTATGTTATTTTGGGATGTTCAAGATTAAGTTCCAAAACATATCTGATCCATTTTTTTTTAATTTGCATGTCAGAGTTAATTTCAGCAATTATCCGGAAGTGGATCATTAGCGCAGTCATATCTATCGAAATGCACGCTCGGAGGGCCTTAATTATCCGATTGCTTGCGATTAGGTAGATGGGAGGAATGAGGACTATTACAGATTCTACGTGCATGATTTTAAAATTAACTGGAATAATTACATGCACACAATAAGGAGTAATAGCGAGTTATTCTCTGCCTGGCTATTTTCTCTATATTTATCCTTCCAGTAGAGGAAGAGAGAAAATAATCAAATTCAAAATTCTTTTTTCAGAATAAATAAAATCAGATAAAAATAAAATCAATTTCTATCATATTCTTTTTTAATTCTCGTGTGTGGAAGTGGCTGTGATTAATATATATTCTTCTAAGATATCTTAGAAGAATGGCAGGAGGTGGCAGCCAGGAAGGAGCGTCTCCAAAACAATTAAATTCCCAGATATTCGCGTCGGTCGAAATTTATTTGACCATCATCATTACATATGACAACTTCTGATTGACTGATGATAGTCAAATAAATTTCGACCGAAACGTTGAGAATATCTGGGAGTTTCATTGTTTTGGGGACGCTCCTTCCTGGCTACCATCTCCTGCCATTCTTCTAAGATATTCTTTTTTATTTAATTGTCGACGTTTCGGACGCCAGTCGCGTACTTCTTCAGAACTTATGATCAATACTTAAATAATTATAATAAAATATCAGCAAAGTCAATCATTTTTTTCCTCTTTATTTTTTTTTTATTCTTGTTTGTAAGTATAGAGAAAAAATAATTGTCTTTGCTGATATTTTATTATAATTATTTATGTATTGTATCATAGATCCTGAGGAAGGCGCGATTGGCGTCCTAACGTTGACAATCAAATAAAAAAAATCTGATAGAAATTGATTTTATTTTTATCTGATTTTATTTATTCTGGCTGCCATCCGCTATCCTTATTAAGTTAAACAGCCATATTACAGCTCATACTATATAGTTAGTTATAAATTCCGGTTAAAAAAAGAACAAGAAATCAAGTTTAAAAATAAATATTTTTATTTTTTCTTACCCTATATATATATATATGGAATATATAGAGAGAGGAAGTATTGCGATCATGTCAAAAATTTGATGTCGATATTTTGATGGATAGACCTACATGTTTTTGTATTTCTTGTATGATTGTATGGGCTGTTTCGTATTAAACAAAAGAAAACTTTAAAAGTAAAAAAATGGAAATTTAAGTGTTTTTCGGTGTCTAGAATCAGAATTCCAGCATAAGAACAGAAAAAAAAAATTTTTGCTGACCTGTGAAAAAAGAATATCTTTTCTATGTGATTAACCGCACATCAGGCATCTTCGCTATCCTAGATTTTAATTTGTTCCTTAGGAAAATGAGAATTATACTAGGAAGTAGATTAATTTATTTGCTAATAGCATTTATTTATTGATTTATAAAAATCCTCTCAATTCGAATTTTTTAATTTATTTATTATTTATTCATAAATATCCTTTGAAGCAATATGTTAAAATCAACCATTGGTTCAATATAATCATTTTTTTTTAACCGATAAAAAAATAAATGATCAATTTTATGCGCATTGGTTGCAAAAAACAACAATGCGATTTCGATAAACATCTCTCGGCGGATAAATCCTCCCATCCCCTCTCCCCCACATGGCATACATATTGGAGAGATAAGCTTTATAAATAGCAACATTGACGTGTGGGCGTTGCATATATTCCAATCGGGGGGGGGTCCGGGTGGGGGCGGGCAGGGGGGCTTAACGGGTGAATCATGGGCTGCAATCACGCGGCGATTTGATTGGATTCTCATCCCCCCTCCGACTTTGTGATTTAATTCTGATCTGATTTACACCGTTCATTATCGTTAAAAATAAAAATAAAATTAAAACCAATATTAAGCTATTTTTAATAAAAAATAACACATCCACAAATATGCCACTGACTTTTTTTTGGAATTATTCTAAATAATTCAAAGCCAATTTATTGGGTTTTTTTTTTTTTATTTATTTATTATTTTAATCAAGGGCATTTAACGTGCGACCTTAATAAATTTTTTTGCACCAAAAACATTCTATTATTTTAAACAATCCCACTCAAAGCGTTTAAGTATTAAATCATTAGTAAAATTTACTAATTATTAGTTTTTGCCAAATCTCTTTATATCCCTATACTGCCATAAAGATCTCAGGGAAATATAATTTTTGTCAAAATCAGTTAAAGCCATTATAGAACTTTCAAAAAATTTTTATTTATATAAACCCTGGTGAAGGTTGTGATTGGCGACCAGAACATCGGCGAATAAAAAAATTTTTTTTGGTAAATAGTGTTTTATTTTACCAGGGGTGTAGAAGTATACGAGTTATCAAAAAAAAGAAAAGAAAAAAAAAATTAAGTTTCGGCCGTTGGTTGACTATCGTTGAAAAATAATTGATTTTTGAATTTTAATCGAAATCGTTAGAGCATATTTTGAGAAAATCGAAAAAAAAAAAAAAAACTGAAAGAGTAGGCCTACATCAGTAAAGTACTAGTATTCTTTGGTCGATTTTGTTCAAAAGCTTCGTGGTACGTCCCAAGAGGTACCTGAGGTACCTGACTAAAATATAGAATTTCAATCTCCTAGCTCTTTTCGTTCTTGAGATATTTCGTTCACAGACACACAGACAGAAAGACCATGTCGCGAAAAACACTTTGGATTTAGGAGACCTCAAAACGTGTATATCTATCAAAATCTCGACATCGAATTTTTGACATGAAACCAATACTTTATTTCTATATATATTAACATATATAGAGGTAAGAGAGAGTAAAAAAAAATATTAGTTTTCTATTTTATTACATCATGTCTTGGAAACTATATTTTTTTTTTTTTGACAAATTAGGCACCTTATTTATCCATAATAGTTATGATTCCATATATCTAGGTATATTTATTATTAAATGAAGCATGCCTAGTTCCATCGTTAATTAATTTAATAAATAAATTAGTATATTATAAATATACTGTAGGCTTTATAGTTGAAACCAGTTTTGTTAGTGCTTTGACATTTTTTTATTCAAATTTTTTAACACCCTATAAGTTTGTATTTTCTTTTATGACTGGTCAATAAGTGTTGACAAAGTCAACATTTCTCCTAAACAAATAAATATAACTTAACCAGACGTTTCATTATAGAACCTTTCGTGGGGAGGGAAGTAAAAATTGATTTATATAAAAATATTTTTTTTACATATGTCAGTCGCCAGCCTTAATAAATTTTTGAAAATAAATGTAATATTTATTTTGTGTTCCGAATAACAGAACAATTTTATCAAAAGTAAACCTTCAAAATAATATATATATAATATACACACTTTGGCAGTTTCCGTCATAAAATATTTTTTTTTATGTTTCCGTCCCACTTGAATTTAATGACCGATGCACAGCTTCTTCTAATACAATAATTGATGAATACGTCTCTTTATTTTTCCTCTCTTTAGAAATGTCTCTTTTCTGCCAATTGAAATGAGCAACAAATGAATATCTGACGGAAGTTGCGACAATATTTTCCCATCGATAGCCCAGGAAATCGCTTGCATTTAACCCCTAAACGGTGACCATGAGAGAGACACGCGCCACGAATGGGAAGGCCTTTTTTGGGAAGGGGGTGGTGAGTAGGAGGGTTCATGTTTATAAAAGGGCCGGGGCGCATTTCCGGCCGTTTACCCTAAAGCAGCGACTTCCTTTCCGGAGATGTCAACAAATGATCAGAAAGAATAACGACGAGTATTCGAAATCTGAGTTTCCGTAATAATAGTTGCGATGAGTCAGATTATTCACTCTTTTAGAAATTATGCAAATGCTATTAGATATTATTACTATTAGAATATAATAAAAGAGATTTTTACTTTCTCTTACTTCTATATATGTTAATATATAGAGAGTAAAAGTATTGGTTTAATATCAAAAATTCGATGTCGAGATTTTGACGGATATACACGTTTTGAGGTCCCCTGAATCCAAAAAAGAGAGTTTCGCGACATGGTCTGTCTGTCTGTGTGTCTGTGAACAAAATATCTCAAGAACCAAAAGAGCTAGGAGATTGAAATTTTATATTTAAGTTAGTTACCCCACTGGAACGTAACACGAAGCTTTTAAACAAATCGGCCAAAGAGTTACTAATGTACTTTTCTGTATGTTTTTTTTTTTTTTTTTTTTTTCGATTTTCTTAAAATTTGCTTAGTTTTTTTGTATTTGCAACAAGTAAAGCATTTTCAAAAGAAGCTTTCAGTAATTTGTCTTTAAGTTTTGTATATTTGGGGAAAAAACAGCATTATTTCAACATTTCAATATATTATCGAAATTTTATAATAATGATCCAAGTATTTAAACTTATTTAACAATAATAATTCATTTGTGACATTTGCGACTCTTCGCGGCCCCCCTGTGATTAATCCATGGTCCCCTAGGGGGCCGCGGCCCGCGACTTTAAGAAGCTCTGGTTTAGGAAGGCTAAAAATGTTAAATTTCTCTTTATAATAGAGTAATTAAAAATTTTAAATATTTATTTAAAAAAAAGTAATTTGAGTTTAAATAATTATCTGTTTTTCCTCTCTGATTTAGTTTGATTAGCTCTTTTTGCGATTTTTTATTGTTATTAGTGCGGCGCTGGCACCAGATGCCAAGGGCGTCGTCGGCATGTTTGCCAAAGTGCCAATTTATTCATAGCATTTTCCCTATAATGAGAAACTGTAAAAATGGACATTTCCGTGGGTTTTATGTTTTGATAAGGGCTTCCCGGGCTGATGAAGCACCCGAAGAGCCTTATCTCTCGCGCAAGCGTTAAATCGCCTCCCCAAAATAAATCGCCAAACTCTAATAACTGCGCTCTCGCGGTATTCGAAAATGTTCCTCACGATTTCGCACTTAAGAATCCAAGAATTTGTTATAAAAAGGCTAGATCAATTCTTCTCTTTTTAAAAAAAAATTTTAATGATTTTTTTTTTTTTTTTCAAAATAAAAACATGTCTTAAATCTTTGAAGCTCTTGGTAAAATTTTCTGGGAAAAAGATAGATACTACCCAGACACGCAAAAATAAAATTAACCAAAAAGTATTACTACTTAACTGCAGTGGCGTAACCAGGGGGGCGAGGGGGGCGCGAGCCCCCCGCCCCAGGCGCATCGAGCCCTTGGCGCCCCCCGAAACCGGCATAGGCGCCCTACGGCCTCTAAAATATAGCCCAGCGAATGTGATTTTATTATATTCTATTCATCGATTGTCTTAAAAAATTCATTGTTTTCTTTAAAAATTATATTACAACTTGAATTCTACTATTTTAAATGAATTTAATTCCAAAAATAATAAATAACGTATATAGAGGCTTTATAATTAAAATTTTTTTTATTTTGCAATATATAAGCCTTAATTTGATGTTTTATGGCTGTGGAGATTTACTCAGGATTCGTATAAGCCTTAATATTTAATTTTTTGAAATTCAAAATTTTTTTAAGCATGAAGGAATTGAGCTATGAGACTGAAATGTTATATTTAAGTTAAACACCCCCGGGACCGTGAAAATAAGCTTTTAATCAAAATCGGCCAAAAAGTACTAGTATTTTACTGATGTAGTTTTTCAGTTTTTTTCGATTTTCTCAAAATGAAAGGGCTTTTACCATTCTTCAGGCTCGCCCGAGCCCGCCCGGAATTTTTTCAAACCCGCCCATTCCCGCCCGAGATTTAGTGAATGAATGAACGAATGTCTAGCAATTTTTAAATCAAATTTCATTTGCATGCCCGTCCTCCCGAACCCGTTTATTTAGACTTGCTACCCGCCCGTACCCGCCCGTAATTTTTTCATGGCCTCCAAAGCCCGCCCGGCCCGGTCCGCGGGCCGGGTAGGTAACGGGCCTACGGGCCAACCTGTACCCGTGCAGGGCTCTAATCGGGGGCTCGGATCCCAGGCAGTCCGATGATTTTATTTAAGCCATTTGGATACCAAATGTCAAAGTCAAAGTCTTATATGGCCTAAGTTGCCGAAAAGACTGTGTGTGATGTGTGTGTGTGTGAACACGATTGCTTAAAAACCAAAGCAGCTAGAGAGATGAAATTTGGTATATGCTCCTTACACTAAAATTGTAGATTTCTATCAACTTTTGGAGTAAATACGTCACTTGGAAGAAGTACTTTTCCTAATAAGTTTTTTTTAGAAATTTCGATAATTTCAATTTCTTTGTTATATTATGATAAAATACTCAATTTTAAAAAGTTTTTATTCTTTGATATTTTTCCGAAAACTGAAGAGTTTTTGAAATAATCACAGAAGAAAACGACATTTTTCGTAAAAGCAAAGAAAAATCAAAACAAAATCATACAGGTGTCATTAAAAAACATGTAAATATAAATAAATTCGCTGAGGAAATTACAAGATGCAAAAAATTTGCCCGCCGAAGGCGGCAATTGCTCGCCTAAGGCGAGCAAGGGGGTCCAGGGGCGGAGCCCCCTGGAAAATCGGCGCCCTAGTTGAGCTTCGCCCCCCCCGCCCTCAAAGGCTGGTTACGCCGCTGCTTAACTGCTGACTTTTTCAGTTTTTTTCTCACAATCGTCTTTAATGATTTTGATTACCATTCATAAATTATTTATTTTTACTAATATATAGAGAGAAAGTATTGCGATCATGTCAAAAATTCGAGATTTTGATGGATATAAAAAATATCTTATATCTTAAACGTCCAAAAAAGTGGGTACCGCAAATTGTTATGTCTGTCTGTATGTCTGTCTGACTGTCTGTGTGTAACGATTTTAAGCATGAAGGAATTGAGCTACGAGATTGAAATTTTATATTGAAGTTAGATACTCTCCCGGACAGTCAAAATAAGCTTTTGAACAAAATCGGCCAAAGAATACTAGTAGTTTACTGAAATACTTTTTCAGTTTTTTTGAATTTCGCAAAATCGGCTCAAACGATTTTGATTAAAATTCATAAATCAATTATTTTTTAGATCCTTTTTAAAATGTATATTCTCATTTTGCCCTGAAAATTGTTTGAAGCACACTTTACTGATGTAGTATTTCAGATTTTTCAAATTCATTTTAAAGCTCTTCCTTCGATAGAGGCAATGTTAAATCCCTATGGCGTTTTGAAGGTTAATTTCGATTCAAAAAGGGATCCCCTTTGGAACTTTTTACACATTTATAAAAAAAATTTCCATTTATGAAATTTTGTATTTATTTAGGATTCTCTATTATGTATAAAATATCCAAATATGAGATTAAAATTTTGAAAAATAACCATAGTTTATTTTAAGCAGTCAACGCAAGTTTGGAACTAAGGTGCTATGGGAAACTAAATATATCTCGACACAAAAAAAATTCTGTGTGCCTTGAGTAATCGAAAGTTGTGTGCTGTGCGACCAGTCACACCATATTTTTAGATGTTCTTTAAATCGATAATGTTATAAACAAATATATAAACTCAATGATATTTAATATCAAAGAGACAACGCTACTAAAAACAAATCTAACTTCCCATTAAATAATATAACTTTATTTAATTATTAGAAATAGTGCCGGATAGAAAGTAATTTATATAACTTCAAATTTCTCCTATATAATGTATAATTGAAATAAATTCGAACTCTCTGGATGAATCATCTCCAATTGTTTTGAATGCGTTTATTCAAATGGCATTGTGATAATATGCATGCATTTATATCGTTTCATGGATAAATCCACTGATGCCTTGATTTGAATCGGATTGGCGCAGGGAAAAGCTGATCAGGGGGAGGGTTTTGCATCAAATTTGCAATTAAAGGTATTTGAATAAATCACATTTTAATAGAATCGCGCATGCATGCATTTCACGGATATTTATCTCTCCAATGGGGAAATTTTATTATATTCAGAGATTCAATAAATCAAACAAATTTAACTCTAATATGTGTATATCGATTTTAAAACATGGAATACAATTTGTTTATGTGAAGGGTAGGCTAAGTTAAAAGATTTTTCTCTCTTTATATAGGGATAGAATCAATAATGAATGCATTCCATTATTTAACGCTTTAAAATTATTTGAACGGAATGATTAATCTAATAAAATAAAAAATAAAAAAAATCTTCTTGATAGACATTACAGACATTACTCAATCACCGAAATCCTAATAATAGTTGACATTTTGGAATATCGAATAGCAAAAAATATCTTGATTTTTTCTTAATCTTTCGGAAATAGAAAATGATATTCTAGAGATAAAATTTGTTTTAATACTTTTTAGTCTAAAAAATCTGACGTGACTGGTCGCACAGCACTCAACTTTCTCTTACCTACGGTAATCGAAAGTTGTGCTCTGTGCTTGTCACACCAGATTTTTTTGTGTCGAGATATATTTAGTTTTCGACAGTACGGTACATTTGAATTTGAAAAATTTATAAACTGTTTGTTTATGGCAACCATTTTTTCTATTTTTTTCTATTTTTTTTTTTTTTTTTTTTGCCCCCCCCCCCCGCCGGGGGGAAAAAGAACTATTTTTTCTATGAAGTACAAGAGTTAAAAGATTTCAATGTCAAAATGAGAATATACATTTTAAAGAATATCTAAAACATAATTGATTTTTGAATTTTAATCAAAATCGTTGGAGCGAATTTTGAGAAAATATCTTTGGCCGATTTTGATTAAAAGCTTATTTTCACGCCTTAAGGGTGTGCCTAACTTAATTATAAAATTTCAACCTTCTAGCTCAATTCCTTCATGCTTTAAATTGAACCCAAACACACACACAGACACACTCACACACGGACCATTTGCGAAAACCACTTTTTTGGATTCAGGGGACCTCAAAACCTGTATATCCATCAAAATATCGACATCGAATTTTTGACATGAATCCAATACTTTCTCTCTCTATATATTACCACATATAGGTAAGAGAAAGTAAAAACGAGATTCTACATATTTTTTGATTTTCTGACACTACTTCTTTTTTCGTGATGTAAGGAAAAATTATAACCCTATATCATATATCTATTTAGAGCAGCGTTTTCCAAACTGTGAGACGCGCCTCCCTAGGGAGGGTCTAAGGGGAGGCGCGTATATTGACCACCAAAAATATTTTCCAAATGATTGCTAGTTTTATAAATAAAATAATAAAATAATTTAGAAGATTCTGGGACGGAGTTTTTAATTAAAATAATAAATATGAATAAGTAAAAAAAATATTTTTATATAAATTTATATTTTTTAGTATTAAAAATTTTTGTTTTTGTATTATTTTATTAAATGTGTGGGGTAGGGGGGTATCATACGATTAAATATTTTTAAGGGAGGCGTTGTAACAACATGAAACCACTGGCCTAAAGTAAGACGCATTCTAGAAAATTATACTATGTGTAAAACCCAAAGGCGGATCCAGGGAAGTTTTTCAGGGTTTTAATTTTTTTCTGACTAAACGCGAAGCTCGCCGAAGGCGATAGCGTTGTTAATTATTTTATTTATTAAGATTTGATAAGGGGTTGAAAAATTGAAAAAATGTTTTTTAAGTTTATTTTAGCTAAATCGAAGCCAAATAAATAGAAAACATTCAAAAAATAACGTTGATTATTATTTTGATTAGGGGGGGAGGGGATGAAGGGTTGATTATTTAAGAAAGGCCTTGGAATATTCCAAATCACTTGTTGACATTCTTTTCCATCTCTAAATATAGTTAGATTAGAGAAAAAGGTTTTTTTTTCTTTTTAATAAAAAGGAATTGTTATTTTGATCTATTTTATTTCAAAACAAAGAGAGACAAGTTTCTCGTTCAGTTGAGCGCGAGGCCTGCTGGCAGGCGCTGATGTGTTTAAAGTGAATCAAAGTGAATAATTAATATAGTGTAATCCACCCTGACCACCCCGTCAGCCAACACACCCTCTTGAGAGTCTTATTAAAGGTAATTATTAAGCATTTTATCGTTGAAAAAAAAAAATGATAGAAACAAATAATTTGACAGCGAAAAACGATTCTTTTGAATATGAAATTAAATATTTTATATTTCACTAAGGGTAGAGGGTGAATATAAGCTGTTGAAAGAGGGAGGGGGAGTGTAGGTGTCATTGAAAAAAAATTAGTTTTTTTATTTTTATTTATTTATTTATTTTTTTAAACACACTTTTTTCTCATTCACACTCAACACTCACACACACATTCACACTCTTTTCGGCAACTCAGGCCATATAAGACTTTATACGATAACCGTTATTAATTAATAATATACACATTGGGGTCCAGGCATTTCAATTTAAGCTATTTAGTATCCATTTCAGAGTGCCAGGGGTCCGAACACTCGACGTTCGGTATAGAAGGTAGGCACGCTACCAACTACACCAAGTCTGAGGGCATTTTTTAAAATCTTTTCTTAAGCCACCATTATTTACCATTATATCCTTTCTATTTGGCCTATATTTTTGTTAATCAAATTTCTTTAATATACTTTTACTCAGGGGTGGATTAAGGGTTGAAAATTAAAATAAAATAAAAATAAAAATAATTATTTATAAATTTTCAAATTATTTTGAGAGTAATTTCGCGGTGAAGGCTCGCATTTCCTTAATGGGGGGGGGGGGGAGGTATGAAGGCATTAACCAGGGGGGTTAATGCCCCATCCCCTATAATGCCCTATATTAATGTTTTTTAATACTTTTACTAAAAAATAAGTGCATTCCGTTTGAGTTAAAATTTATATTCAATATTTAGCAAATAGCATAGTGGGGTAGAAACATTTTAATGTCATTCTAAAATTTCTTATTACTGGGGCGGAATTAATTTTTGAAGATTTCGAAACTCTCATAAACAGATAATAATAACACTGGGTAACTTAGGAACCCATCGAATCCCTTGCAGAATTTTGAAAGGATTTTTTTCATTAGGTAGAAAAGTAAGATATGATTAGTCCACTTATAATTTTACTGGGGTGAGTTCATCTTTTTGTATATAGAACTAATCTCAATTCGAATTCGAATTTTTACTTTCTCTACCTATATGTATAAGTTAATATACATATCTATACTATATATAAACGACGAATGTGTTTTGTGTGTGTGTGTGTGTTACACTCCGTTCTCAACAGCCATTAGGCGTAGAGACATGGGGGGGGTTTAGAAAGTATTGATAATTTATAAGCAACAAGATATAATTTATACAATTAGGAAAAATAGTGTATTGAGATTGATTTTCTTTGTTTTTGAGTTTCTGCTTTTCCTTTCATGTTATTGAACTATTTTCGAATATTATAATTTTTTTTTTTTTATAAAAAACACACTTTCCATCGCACATCACAGGGTCGTATAAGGAGGGGGGAGGGGGGCCCCAAAAAAAAAAATTTCAAAAACCCCGAGTGGAAAAAATATAGCCTGGAAAAAAAATTTTCATCAGGGTGAAAAAATTTGGTCGCAAAAACAAAATTTTTGAATTTTCTTTAAAAAAAATTTGTATACGATTGGTATGAGTAAAAATTGTATTAGATGCTTTTCAACTTTATGTATTTAACATCTTATTATTCAAGATTTTTATGCTTTTAAGACTTTTTCCATTTTTATGTTTTTGCGGTTCTAGACATGAGCGATGGCTCATTTTGTTCCTTGAGGGGTGAGGATGATGCAGAAAAGGCGAGGGTCTGCCGCAGGCGGGCCCGAGCCAGCTTGAGAGGGGTTCAGGGTGGCGTAGTCCCCCTGTCTAGACAGGGCGAGGGTCCACCGCGGGCGGGTCCGAGCCAGCTGGCGGGAGGTCCAGGGGGCGTCGCCTCCCTAGCTAGCCGCGAAGCGGCTGCGGCCGGCTGGTATATATATAGAGAAAGTATTGGATTCATGTCAAAAATTCGATGTCGAGACTTTGATGGATATACACTTTTTGAGGTCCCCTGAATACAAAAAAGTTGTTTTCGCGACATGTTTTGTCTGTGTGTCTGTTTCAATTTAAAGCATGAAGGAATTAAGCTAGGTGGTTGAAATTTTATATTTAAGGCACCCCCCTAGGACGTGAAAATAAGATTTGAGAAAAATATTTTTCTTCAGAAATGAAAGTTAGAAGAAAACGCAGCCAGAATTTTTTCTTTAAAAATATATTTTAACAGCTGACGTTTCGGCTTTGGTCAAAGCCATCCTCGGAGATGTTAGTGGTCATCCGAGGATGGATGGCTTTTACCAAGGCCGAAACGTAAGCTGTTGAAATATATTTTTAAAGAAAAAAATTCTGGCTGCGTTTTCTTCTAACTTTCATTCCTGATTCCACCAGCCATAAAATACCCTTATACCAGCGTTTCCCAAACTGTGAGGCGCGGACTAGTCTAAGGGGAGGGGCGAATATTGGCCACCAGGACCAATTTTCAAAATGATTGCTAGTTTTAATATAAATAAGAATAAATTAAAAAAAAATATTTTTATATAAATTTATATTTTTTAGCATTAAAATTTTTGTTTTTGTATTATTTTATAAAATGGGGGGGGGGGGGGAGGCGTCATAACATTAAATATTTTTAAGGGAGGCGTGGTAACAAAGTTTGGAAACCACTGATGAAGAGGATGAGGTAGGGAAGAAATAATAGTCTGAATATTTTTTTACCATTTAGTCGGAAACTATTCGGTGCATGGTCCATCTTCAGTCCTTTTAATCGATGTGTATGGTTAAAAAATAAATATCATATACATCGTTTTTTAAATAGAAAACTATTTCATATGTACATAGTGAAGTTTAAGCTTTAATGAATTTAATGGTAGTTGATTCGAGTCATTTTGACTTCACACTTCACTATATACATATGAAATAGTTTTCTATTTAAACGATGTATATGCTTTTTATTATTGGACCATCTTTGAGCGACATATAGACTTAAAAATAGAGCATAATAAATGCACCGAAACGTTTCAGTCTAATTGGTAAATTAGAGTATCATTTCTTGGCTGTCTTTGCCTCTAAACATTCTTTGATAGATTTTTATTTTAATTATTATTCTCTTCAGTTGTATCACAATACATTTTTTTAACTCTATCAAACTTTTTATATTTTTTTATTAGCATCTGAGGCTATTTATTTAGTCTGTCCGTGGGAAAAACTTTAATATTTTTATGATTCGAATAAATTGTGAGCGAGCACCCTACACCAAAGCAATTGACCCTATTGATCTTCGTACTTTTTCAATTAAGACCAATTTCATTTATTTCATTGCTGAATTAAAATGAGTAATAATTAATAATCCATTTTTCTTCGGCCAAGGGTGAATTCTCTCCCAAGAGAATTTCTGCCCTCTGAGACCAGAAGGTCTCGAAGGACCGCTCACCCCGATACACTTCGCACTATATCTAACAGATGTATACATGAATTCAAATAAAAACTTACTTATCATAAATATGCATGTTAGTCACCAGGAGTGTGATCAATTGATTTTTGTATAAAAATGGGAATTTTCTCATTATTATTATTTTTTTTATTTAATTTTTTCTTTCGGCTGCTAAGGCCATTTAGGGATTTGGACGTTCCACAGGGTGGTTCCTCGGGCCCGTGGTTCCGCCGTGTTTGACAGCAATGATCTTGATGGCTGTTTTTCCAGCCCATAATTTATAGTAGCGTTTAAAATTTTAATATATTATTTCATCTTTTATATTTTTATTTATTTATTTTTTTAAGAGGTGGGTTTCAAGAGAGTAGGAGGGCGGGGGGGCGCGACGTGAACCACCAGATGAGCGTTTTAAAAAAATAAAATTTTTATTTTTATATAAATAAAAATTAAAAAAAAAAAGAAAAATTTAAATTTGTTTAAATGAATAAAATGGAAACGACTCTTTTATCTCTCTTTTTGCCACTAGAAAATAATAAAATGATTACTTGATTATAAGTAAAGGCCGGACAAAAAGCATAAAAATATGAAAAAAGTGCTTAAAAGCATAAAAAAGTCTTGAATAAAAAGTTGTTCAATAAACATAAAATTTGAAAAAAAAGCATCTCATAAGCAACTTATATGAATTGCGGATACAAGAATGGGAGAAGGGCCCCCCCCCCCGCCCGGGCATTTCTATTTAAGCCATCTGGTATTCAAATGGCTTAAATAAAATCATCGGACTGCCTGGGTCCGAACCCGCGACGTTTGGTATAGGAGGTAGGCACGCTACCTACTACGCCAAACTCGGGGGCAATATTAATACTTAAAAATTTTATTTGTAAATATTCTGGTAAACTAGTACAGAATGCAACTTTAAATTACCGAAAGTAAGAGAAAGAAGTGTGTTGTGCGGCTAGTCCCACCAGATTATCTTCCCCCCCGCGAGGGCGGCCCCCCCGGGGCGGGGGGGGGGGGGGGGGGGGGGGCGGGGGGGGGGGGGTTTTGAATTATTTTTAAAAATGATATAAATATTCGTAAAAATAAGTTCAAATAAGCACGAAGGGAAAAAAAGAATAAAAACTAAAAAAAAAAAAGCATAAAAAATGCAATCTCTATACACTTAGTTTTGCGTAATTCGTAGTAGCAAATTAAATGGTTGCTTATAAAATTCAGCAATAAGCATTTTGCCTATAAGAAACGTATAAAATATTTTGAAAATATAAGGTTCTCAAAGTCTGGAATACTATTAAGGGAGAGTATTCAAATAACGAACTCAGCCGTAAGAAATTATTCCGGTCCTTGATTTCGCAATATTTTATGTAAATAAATAACTAGATTGAAGGCCTCATCATAAAAGTGATATTCAATTGATGAATAGCAGCTTCCACTTCCCCAGGGACCAGAAGTGCTTATTGTGCCTCTCTGCCCTTCTCGAGTGGTTAACGAAATGGATCTAAAGATGGAGAGGGTGGATTATAACACCCCCGCAATGTCGCTTATTTTATGAACCCCCCCCCCACCTCTTTTCTCTTGCTTACTCACACAGCACTTACTCAATAGATTTGACAAATTGTAAACTCGCTCTCTAGCTGTTATTTTAATGACATTTTCGCATACATATATAGGGAGTAAATTCTTATATGGAGATTGGAATTGACTTCAATGCGAGGGGTGAAACGACAACCAATTATATTTTATTAATTTTGATTTGCAAAACAAAAAAAACTACGAGGAGGGTAACATATTTAAGCAATTTCATTTGAGAGGGTGATCCTTTCTATTTTTCTCCCTCTTATATACTTTATGCAATTTCACACTTACAATCAAAATATTCATTCACTTTTCTTTAAGAGAATATTTATGATAGTTTTGAACAATATTTTATTTTAACATTAAGTTACTATCTAATATATTTCTCTTTATTTATAATTTTTTGGAATTTTGAGGGGGAGGGTCTGGACTCCAACATACCCCTTCTTACCTGTTGGCTAGGATAAGTTATTCAATATTATTTTTGATGATTTTTTTTTCTAATTCTCTCAAATTTTTTCATTCCAGTTTTTGACATCACCATTGATGCTAATGGAGACATCCCGAAGCAAGAATCAAGATGAAGTTCGATTGTGTCATCGGGGCAGTCAGTCACTACAAGGCAGTCACTACAGCAGATTCCAGAACGTAGCAGCTACGGACATCTCTACTACCAAAGTCTGTATGAACATTTACGTGAGCGTAGAGTGAGACAGAATTAGGATTTTCAAAATTAAATTTTTTTTTTCATTCGGCTAAAATATAGAATATTTTGACTCAGGTGCATGGAGAGGTTGTTTAATACATGTAATTTTCCCATTTCAGAGCCCCTTTCTTTTAGATAGTTAAATATTTAATTTCAAAATTTCTAAAATAAAATTATTTTTATTTTGAAAACTCACATTTTGCTTATTTAAAATTACTTTCTAAATTAATATAATTGCATAAATTTAATATTTGGTCAAATTTTGATAGAATATAGAGTAGATTTTTATATTTGAGTATCCAAATGCAGATTTCGAAACATGGGCGTTTCTCAAGGTAAGGGATGGATGATTGATCAATGTGCAAAAGGTATAAGATTATTGGCAATACAATATGTGGATAATGCACAGTACTCATTTCATCCCTTTACCCCACGGGGGAGCAACATCAACATATGAGACAATTCAAGTGTGCATGCATTACTATTTTAACTATTATTTTTAATTCAGTTTTAGGTTTTGCGTGTATGTGATTATTAACAAATACTATTTAAGGGGATCTATCTCTTTATGTTTAATGTTTAAGAATACACGCAATTCTTATTAGATTATTTAGAAATAGATAGGTTCTATATAGAGGGCGCATAATTAGAAAATCTCTACGCTCACGCATTTATATATTAATGGGGTTTTAGGCCTTCTATGTCGGAATTCTCTGATGTTCTCTTGAATTGACGTTCAATTGTGAATTGGTTCCTCAATACTGGCATAGGGTGTTGTTGTTCGTCCCATTTAGGTTTAGGCAGGGCTCCCAGGAGAGGATCATTTCACTTTTGACCGTTGTTCAAGGGAAATAGGAGAATTCCTCTATCGCATGTTTCTCCCTTTCGCGCATTTGAGAGAAAGAGTGTTTTCTCTTTCTCCGGGGCTCTGTCAGTCAGTGCTGAGTTCTGGGCCTTGGTTGTTTCAGGGCAGAATGAGTTAATGTTCAAGATGTTAGGAGTTCGTATAGGATGTTGTTAGCTTTTAGGGTTCTTTTTTTTCAGCATGCATCTTGAACAACGTCATTCTGTTTCTGAGATGAGCAATCAAGGGGGTTCTTCAGTATTGTATTGGCCAGGCTCCCTTCCTAACTTGTGAATCTTTATCAGATCAATTATCTCTGCTCTATTTTAGTTCGCTATTAATTGACATTGATTAGGCAGGTGGGTGGAGATTAATTGATCTGTAATGTTTCTTAGTACATATGTACTGTATAGGTCCCATTTCCTCTCTACCTTTCTTTGGGTTTGTGGGCGCGTTTTCACCGTATCGTTTCGAAGTGATATAATGAAGGCTTACCTGCCTTCCGGGAGTGTCCGCGTTTCGCGATCGTCTCAAGAAAGAAGAGGAATGCAGTTCGCATTTTAGAATTAGATGGCCGTCCTGGTCATAGATAGTGTACGATTAGGTTAGTTTTTAGGATCAAGCATTCGTTGAGCCGAAAGAAGCAGTCTACAGAGTAAGTAAAAATTTTTTAATTATTTCCCCAATATACAGTATACACATTAACAATCAAAAAGACTAATTGTTTAATTCTTGTTTTGTTTTAGATGGTTAGGGTGGGAGAGGATGTCAGCCTCTCTGCATCTCAGGATCGACGGGATTCTTCACGACATTAACCAAGCGGATTTTTTTTTTTTGTGAGTATATTATTAAATCTAGCCATTAAAAAGTTTTTTACTTTTCTGATTAAGTTTATTGAATATTTTTTTACAAATCATGGTTTGGTTTTAATATTTAACTGAAAATGTCACAAATTCGTCCCTCAGCATCACTCTACACACCCTCTAAGTGGTCGTTTTTCATTTTTAATCTCTCTGTTTTATAAAATTGTGTTCAACGTCAAGTGGAAAATGAAGAAAATAATATTTACACTTTTTAGTTAATTATTTATGTTTGACAGGTGTCGCCATCTGTGCGCCTGGTTTTAAAACATTTGTTTTTCTTTCTTTTATCAAATTACGGTCTGATAATAAATAAACAACTTTTAAAACGAGAATCTCGTTATGAGTAAAGATAACAACATTTTATTAGATATTTTATAGTTTGAAAGCCATAAAAACATTTTTTTCTAATAAATAATATGACCCATTAATGAATTTTAAGTAAACTTATATGCAAATATTTTCACAATCAGAAGAAGGCTTGCTGTCAACATATAGAAAACACTTGAGGATATTTATGTTATTTGAAGTGATAATATACACATGCGTTTTCATAAAATCTAGAAGTTTTTTTTTTTTCTAAAACTATGCTTCATCATGAAACGAGAAGGGATTAAAAAAAATGATTGACAGTCTACCTAATTACCCCTTATTGCTCCTCATGTCTGCGCGCCTTTATAATAGAAATGTAAACACGTTCAAAATCGATTTTGGTCGATCGGAATCAATAAGAAACGATTTTAACGCACAATGTGGTCGTCTCTGATGCACATACCAAACAGAACCAAGATGGAAAATTTTTTCCAAAAAAAAAGAGAAAAATAAAGTCTTTGAAAATTCATCGAAAAAAATCGAACGCATATGTTTGAAAGTTGTCCAGCCCCTGCTTTTATATAATTGTTGCGTCTTGCGGTTCAGTTTATTGGAGATGGTAACTTAAAGGTCGAGAAATTGAACGGGTCATCCAGAGGTATCATTTGGGGGAGGTAGAAATAAAGTAGAAGAAAGATAAGAGAAAGTTGTGTGCTGTGCGACTAGTCACACCAGATTTTTTAAATTAATCTTGTTCAATTGATCGATATAGAGTTCTGATAACTGTACCAAACAAATAAAAAAAATCTGGTGTGAGTGAGTCGCACAGCACACAACTTTCTCTTACCTTCGGTAATCGAAGTTGTGTTCTGTGCTTGTCACACCATATTTTTTGTGTCGACATATGATTAGTTTCCGATAGTACGATACATTCGAATTTCAAGATAGAAGTATGGGAAATTATTAATATTTTGTTACCATGGCAACCATTTCTCCTATTTTTTCTATGAAATACCAGAGTAAAGTGATCTTCAGAAGATTTCAATGGCAAAATGAGAATATACATTTTAAAGAGCATCTAAAAAATAATTGATTTAAGAAGTTTAATCAAAATCATTGCAGCAAATTTTGAGAAAATCGAAAAAAAACTGAAAAATTACATCAGTAAAGTATTAGTAATTTTTGGCCGATTTTGTTCGAAAGCTTCTTGTCCCAGAGGGGGGCCTAACTTAAATATAAAATTTCAACCTCTTAGCTCTTTTCGTTTTTGAGATATTTTGTTCACAGACACACACACACACAGACAGACAGACAAACAGACAGAACATGTCGCGAAATCCACTTTTTGTGATTCAGGGAACCTTCAAACGTGTATATCCATCAAAATCTCGACATCGAATTTTTGACATGAATCCAATACTTTCTCTCTCTATATATTTTACATATATACATTGATTAGAGAGAGTAAAAAGAGGACTAAAAACTTTTCTCTAGTTTGATTTCGAAATTAAAGAATTTTTTTTATAGATATAGTGTAATAGGTAGGGGAAAATCAGGCACAATTCGTCTAGATCTCTTACAGTACAATGGTTTCTTTCTCTTTTGCAATTGTATTTATTACTATCCCCCTAAGGGTGTCAGTCACTCTCTCTCTCTCCCCCCTTGGACCCTTATGGTCTTCGACGCCCAAATGATTACCCGCGTAAGGGGGGAGGGGGGCATATTTACACGAATTTTATTGCATAGGGTGCTCTCTTCTAGACTGGACCATGGGGGATGATCAAAGAAAATGTAAAAAGGGAGACATATCAGCACTCGTATAACTTTAGTATCCATAGACGTTGCGTGGCTCTTGATAACTTATCCAACACAATACGGATATTCCCGAAATGGAATGGATACAAAAATTTTAGAGGGTGTCACTTCGATTTTATTCCTTATCTTCTTTTCCTCTGATGATTTTTCGAGAAAACTAATTCCGGAAGAATCATTTTGGATTTTTATCAATTATAAGAATGGGATATCAGCCTTATATCGGTGGCAAAAATGGCTTGTGCCCTGATGCCAACACTTTTGTAAGTAAATAAATAATATCAGCCTAGGGAAGAGATTTTTTTAATTGTCAACGTATTGGACGCCATTTGCGATCTTTCTTAAAATTATTAATTGTCATTTAACAAATACAGGTGAATGTATTTTAATGAAAATAGAAATATATTTTTCACAGAGAAAGATTGATTTTTTTTTCCTTTTCTCTCTCTCTCGCCCTCTAATAAAAATAAAAAAAAGACTTTTCTTGTTTTGTAAATTCAACTATATTTGAGTGGTGATTTATTATTCAGGAAGGCGGAAAATGTAATCGCGGTTGGCGTAGATGAACTGATAAAATAATGATAGAACGATAAAAGAAGCAAGTGAACGCGCATTAACCTCATAAAATGGATTCTAAGCCTAAAGTTAAAAAAAAATCTTCTTACTTATAGTCTTTCTCTTCGGATGGAGACAATATCTGGGGATATTGATGTAAGGAGGTTAAAAGGCAGCTTAATAAATATATAAGTACGATTGGGGTTCTTCCATTCAATGGAGTCGTGTGTTTTAAAAATAAATAAATAAATAAAGGTATCAAAGACGGAGAGAGAATATTTTTCTTTTATAAGAGCGAATGTCAAAATCTATATATTATATATATATAATTCGCTAATTTCCGTTTGTCTGTCCGTCTGTCACACTCTATTTAAGCAACTTCCCGTTGGAATTTTGAAACAAAATTTTATATGGCTAAAGAGGACCTTCTAGGGATTACAGGAAAATTATTTTCATACTGAAATTTCTATAACTTTTTGAATTATTAATTCTTAAAGTTACGATTTCTCCCATAGGAAATGTATAGAGAAATATTTATGTATTCTTTGCACTGATGTATTCTATGAATGTAAACAAATCCTCAAGATGGATTGAAAAATAGAAATTATAATTTTTCCGCCCTCGGGCTTGGTGTAGTTTGTAGCGCGCCTGCCTTCTATACCGAGGGTCGCGGGTTCGGATCCCAGTCAATCCGAAGATTTTATTTAAGCCATTTGGATACCAAATTCAACTGAACAATTGGGTTGATAAGATGGGGTAGGGGAGACCGGGGCAGGTTGGCCCACTAATTTTTATTTCTTTTATAAAATTTTTTATTTAATCATTTTCGTTTATGTTTTCATTTTAAAATGTTGGTGCAACCTTAAGCTACCAAATGGTCATCGTAAAAGTCTCCTAAATTGTTGTTAGAATTAAAAAAAATAATTATTTCTAAAATATTTCGAGTGGGCCAACCTGCCCCGTGGTCGGGGCAGGTTGGCCCGGACCACGGGGCAGGTTGGCCCGGAAGGCATTTGTTATTTTTATATGAATAAAAATGCAAGAAAATAATTTAAAACAACCTAATTTTAACACACACAGTTTATTTTAAATTATAATTGGTTATTGCAACAGTTTCAGTAATAAATGAGTACTAAATCAAAAAAAGTATATCGTGACTTCAAGAACTTTTCCTTTTTCAGTTTTTCTTTTGTATTTACGAATCACTGTTATAACCGTGGTCCAGAGGTTGGAGATGAGAGTCAGAATGCTATGAAGAGCATTTAAGACACCTTACTTGGGCTTGGCAAGTTGGCAAAAAGAGTATCCCAACAAGGGTCCCAACTTTTCTCTCCCAACGCTCAATTTGTGCTCTTTTAAAAAATCTCTTAGCCCTCGGGGCTTAGTGTAGAGGTTATCGTGCTAACCATTTGGATACCAAATGGCTTAAATAAGAATGCCTGGACCCCCAAAATATATAATTATTAATACAACGGTTATCGTAAAAGTCTTATATGGCCGGAGTTACCGAAAAGACTGTGTGAATGGGAAAAAAGTGTGAATGTTTAAAAAAAAAAAAAAAAAAAAAGCGGAAACACTTCATATCTTCCCGAACCACACATATTCAAAGAACTAGAACGTTTTAGAAAACAATAAGAACATATTCATATATCTAATATCAATTTCCCAAAAACAAACACACGTTCTCATTTATGATGCAAAATTTCCTCCAATAAACTCTCAATGACGGCCAGTATAACATCGATATTTATAATAATTTTTATTTTGTTACTTTTACATCATTCATTGCCACTAAAATTGAAAAGATAAAACAGGATTTAACGATTTCATACATACAATGGCAAAAAATCGAGTGGGCCAACCTGCCCCGTCATTTTTGGGCCAACCTGCCCCATCGTCATATTTGAAACAATTTTTATCCCGCACAAATCCCGTTGATGTTTTTTAATTAATATGCCATGGAGAAATAATCCTTATACTCTAACCTTTAAACATAGTGCTCACTTTTTATCCTCGAAGTAACCAAAAAGTAGATAAAACAATTTTATTCAACTAATGAAAATTTACTCCAAGGTGCAAAAAACGAATAAATGATCCTAGCTCATGCGAATTTACTCCGATCGCTATAGTTGTTTTGGCGGAAGGTGTGTGGCAGTGCTATTAACCTTCATTCTGATCCGTATCACAATCGTCCAATTATTCTGCGAAATATCGCGACTGGGCCGACCTGCCCCGTGGGCCAACCTGCCCCGGTCTCCCCTACTGCCTAGTCAGCCGTAGCAGTAATTTGAATGATGTTTCATTCTTAAATGTAAATGTCCAATCATTCTAATAAACTCATAATTTTGAAAAATATTCATTAGTTTTTTTTTTTATATAGCCGATTCAAATTCCAGAAGTTATATGGACCACCCTATATATGTAATACAAGTTGAGAAAGGCGCGGCTTGTAATGATATATTTAAAATATCACTACATTGGCTGTGTATTAATAATCTCTTTCTTCTTTTTCAAAATTCTCTTTAAATTATTTTTTTTTTTTTTTTATTTTCTTCAAAAAGGTTGCTTATATAAAAATCTTTCTTTAAATTTTTTTTTATCTTCTTTTTCAAAATTCAAATAATATCTTGAATGAATCGTTGTTAGTATTCACTCGGCATCATAGGTGTCGTCCCTTACCTGCTACTGAAGCATCAATGATAGGCAAAGAGAGAAGGAGGGAAGGTGGAAGAAGAAACTGTGAGCAAAGAGAAGGACAGGGCAGTGAAGGTCACTCTTGAAACAGCCTGCTAATTGATGACTCACACACACATAGGCAAATTCAACGCCTCAACGGTGTGATACACAGACACGCACACAGCCGATGCCTCTCGCTCTCTCGTTCGCTCTCTCTCTCTCTCATCAGCTGTTCAACCCCAGTGGAGAGATATCAACGGCCTTGCACAAAAACACCACAAGGGAGAAGAAAAGGATTCTTTTCATCAAGGAGCAACGAACACATCACCACCTCATTATCGTCTGCATCCCACCCCCCGGCTCTCTCTCTTCAGGCCTGTGGTACCGGACAACTGTGAGCTAAAACTAATTTATATCAATATTATTTCATGAAATAATTAAATAGTGAAAAGATCTGATCTTAAAAGAACCTAAAAACTCGATTTTAATGCAATTCAAATAGCCAAGTTCCTAGAAATCATGAACCGCCATATTGAATTTTTTCAATTGCAATAAATATAATCACGTTAATAAAGGCCTATAGTTAAAAATATTCAATTGTAATTAATTCATTGTAATTTAAATTTAATAATCTCAAAGATCTTTCAATTTTTTTTTAACCGATTTGTATAATTTTTATTTTTAACGGGATCGAGAGACAATCAGAATGAAATCCAATTCGGATGGGAATCAGGGCAGATAAATTAATAAATCTGATATTTATTTTTTTAAACCGATTTTTAATTTTTATTTTTAATTTTTTATTTCTTAGTTTTAATATAAATCAATACATAGTCTTTTTCTTTATTTTTGATGAAGTTCGAAATAACAGGAGATAGATTTCCAGGAATTTTGCCTGCAAAGAAATAAGAAAGGCGGATTAGATTCACTATTAATTTTAATTGAATCAATATATTAATTTAATTTTTATTCGAATATTTTGGATGCCAAAAAGGGAAAGATATCTGAACACACAATTTAATCACACACACAAACAAAGTATTTCAAATCCAGAATTCTAAGAATTCAAACCGGGGAGCCGGAAAACTCAATTTAATATTTAAATCAATTCAATTCAATTTAATATTATTATCTACGTGGAAAGTATTGAGGCCATTGCGGCGTGCCCACAGGGCGAAACTTTGTGCGACGTTTCGGTGTCCGAACGTCCACAACCCCGATAGAGTAACGTTTCGGTGTTGAAGTTCACAATAACTCTCCCGTCGTTACCTATCACTTACACAACAAACCTCACACACAATAAACATAAATTTTAATATTTTTCCTATATCGGTAATTCCAACAATTTGAATTTTAATTACTTTAATCATTCTAAAATTTTTTTCTATCTGTGATATCTTTTTATTCTGTCTTTCTATTTTCTTTATTTTTCTTTTTTTTATTCTTCCTAATAAACCCAATCACATAAAGGCTTTTATGATTTATATTGAAACGAACTTCATAGATAAAATAAGTTTGAATTATAAAACTAAATATCAATCTCAAATATTCTAATCCCAATTGGATCTTTTTCTGATTCCAAATACAAATGTGTGGATTGTACTAACTTATATTAAAACACCTACTTAACATAACCTTCAAACCTAGAATGCCGAGTGCCTTCTGTACGGCAAGCGGAAAATCATCAATCATGTACAACCACCGTTCAACAAGATATTAAATCAGATCTGATAATTTTTTTTAACTTAATCCTTTTTTTATTTATTATCTATAGGCACCTTTTTCTATTTCTTTAACTCTTTCAGCTTCTATTCACCTTTTTTTATCAGCATCCAATATAAGGGATTAATCAACCCTTATTGGACCCAGCGGAGCAGATACAAAGTCCTACGGTAATTCAGGGTAGCTACCCCCCACCCCAAATTACTATAGGCGTGGAAATTAAATTACCCCGACAGGTAGTTTAAACCACTATATGGTGGAGGTGCTGGGATAGGTTTAACGGCCCCTAAGAGCACCAAATTTATCCCAGATCCTCGCCAGTCCCATGGACGGACGAAGGAACCTGCGTTCAAGGCAAGTTTTAATACACATAGACCCCCAAGCGCATTCCACAATGTCAGCCCCAAACAATACCCCCGTGCACGACCCGCTCAGCGATGACGAAGGAGAGGATCCCCCACAGGCGGACGGAACCCCACCTCCTCCGGTTTCCTACTCCCCACCCCCAAATAATCCGGGTCAATACCCCCCGCTTCCACAGCACTCTGTGGATCCTCTTTGTGTACAACAAATACTACAAGGTATTGCACAAATGGGTAGGGATTTGGGTGCTCAAATAAGTTCCACAAGGGAAGAACTGAGGTCCACAGGAGAGGAACTAAGGTCCGAAATAAAAAATTCTAATGCTCAATTGAGGGAGGAGCTGAGCTCCAAAATCGACCACAATAATAGGGAACTCAGAGGGGAAATTGACAGCTTTAAGATAAGCCTAAATGATAAAATAGAAAATACCAGAGAGGAGATTAAAGCTCTCCAAACCAGGATGCCGGATTTCAGAGTCAGAATAAAGGTGGTCTCCTCACCTAGCGACTTGAGTTCAAGTCCGGGTGAGAAGAGTTCAGAATCGGCTGAATCACCTAAGAGACCAAATCCGACTACCAACAATACACCACCAAACCCCATAAAACCACCAACAACAGTTGTGCCATTAGGACATTTTAATTCTATTCCTAAAAATCGGCCATCATATAATATTATTGCTCAACAGACCTACTCGCGTGAAAATCTCACAAAGAATGTGGTGAACTCTTATCTACTCTAAGGAGGCCACTATATATCATAGACTCATTTACATGCGCAGAATCTTCAGATTTTTTTTTAACGAATTCATATCATTTTAAAAACAATTTTAATTCTTTTAGAAACAATTTTAACCTTAAATATTTAATAAGTAGAGATATTAATAAAAATGGAGTTTCTCTGGACCTTCAACAACCACTGAGAAATGTTGAAGAACATCATTTTTCAGTGTTTGATCTTAGAGAACTCTATTATGTACACAAAGTACGTTTCAAAAGAGTCAATAAGAAGCCTTTATTCACTTTCAATCACCACAATTATAACCACAGAACAACGGTGGTCCCCTCATCGAGTGATCCTAGTAAGGATCCCGATGAGAAGAGCGCGCAAGCGGCAGCGCCACCTAAGGGACCAAATCCGCCACCAAATCCGCCACCAAATCCGTTACCATCAACCACCAAACATCATAGTTCCTACGATAATAGTAACTCCGGCAGTCCCCTCGTCCGGCGATCCTAGTATGGATCCCGACGAGAAGTGTTCAGGCACGGCTGAACCGCCCCTGGGACTAAATCCGTTGCCGGCATCAACATCTGCCCACAACCAAACCGTTGCTATTTATCGAGGACAACCAAAGGTGTATTTCATAGTAGGTACTTTTAAAACAGATCTCGAAACACCAGAATATCAAATGATAAGAGCATTTGCTCCAATCACATCGACATTTCAATATCACTATGAATCGGTTTTTATTGAAAATAGATGGCAAATCGAGTCAATTTTAATAATCACATATATTTATTCTAGGACCTTTACTCGAATAACAAACTTGAGAAACAATTGGTTCTCTCTGAAGTGCCATGGAGAAAACCACTTAATCGGAAACTGTGATCCCGATTCAAAAAGAATCAGTCACACTGGTGACAAACCCAATAACAAGGAGGGGAACTCGCCTGGCCGGCACAGTCAC
>JAKCPI010001118.1:0-19901 GCA_023213315.1 Euborellia annulipes
TGAATGATCTGGTTTCATCTGACTTTTCGGCTATCTATTCAGAGCCAAATATAAATAGAAAAGTTATCAATTTGAATAAAATTATAAAAAACACATTCGACAAACATGCGCCTCAGTGTGCATGGACTACGAAAAGAACCCCTGTTCCCTGGATGACTGAGGAAATTAAACAATTAATTAAAAAACGTAATACAGTTAGGAGGTGGGCAATAAGAAGTAAGAACTCCAACCTTTTTGACCAATTTAAAGAACTTAGGAATGCGGTGATTTCTCTTATCAAAAAAAATAAAGTTCTCTTTTTTGAAAAAATACTAACTCAAAAGAAAAATACAACCGCTCTCTGGAGACAAATCTCCAATCTAGGTCTTTTAAAATCTCAAAATGCCTGCCCCCCTGACCTTGATATTGATAAAATAAATCAATATTTTGTTTCCCAAGTAGGTAGCAATTTAAAAAACTTACCGGTGACCAACAGGATTGATTTGGATAATGTCGCTTATGATGAGAATAAATTTTATTTTCCGCATTTGGACCCCAAATTGGTGCTCGACGTGATCCTCCGCCCAGGGTCGGAGGCCGCGGGGACGGATAATATTTCGCTCGGGATGGTCAGGTTGGCAATTCCTTGCCTCCTCCCGGTTATAATTCATATTTTCGACTCTTCCCTGCAACAAGCGAATTTTCCAGAAATATGGAAAGTCGCTGTGGTTAAACCTTTGCCAAAAGTCAAGAATCCTCAAACGTTCTCAGATTTTAGACCCATCTCACTGATATGCGTTCTGTCAAAAATACTCGAAAAGCTGGTCCATTATCATCTATGTACATTTCTGACAGAAAATAAACTATTTGATCCCTATCAATCAGGCTATCGGAAAAATTACAGCACCCAAACGGCTCTAATAAAAATTACTGACGACATAAAAAAGGCTATTGATCAACGCAAATTAACTATATTAGTTCTTTTTGATTTTTCAAAGGCGTTTGATCTTGTAGATCACAATTTATTATTGGCCAAGCTGGAAAAATTGAACTTGTCCAGATCGGTACTAAAATGGATAGCTTCCTACTTAGATGATAGAAGACAAATGGTGATTGACAACGAGGGGAAAAAATCTGAGGCCTTAAGTGTTCCGACAGGGGTGGTCCAGGGATCGGTCTTGGGGCCGCTCTTCTTTTCCTTATTTGCATCTGACTTGAGGAAATCACTCACTTATAGTCAATATCATTTTTTTGCAGACGACTTGCAAATATATATTTCATGTACACCCAGTGAAATCACACAGACAATAGCAAATATAAACAATGATGTACATGCTATATGTGAGTGGTGTAAAACTAACAAGCTAAAAATAAATGAGCAGAAAACGAAGGCGATTATTTTTGGCAGCGCCAAATTTATAAATAAATTAAATAATCCACCCCCCGTCCTCGTAAATGGTCAAACAATCAAATACGAAGAGTCGGTAAAGAGCTTGGGTTTCACCCTGGATCAAAAGTTAACCGGGAGTGAACATATTACTTGCGTCTCTCAAAAGGTATTTAAAAGTATTTACCAATTCAAAAGAATAGGGAATGACCTCCCCATCCCCGTTAAAAAGCTCCTTGTGAGTTCCCTAATCATGCCCACTTTTGACTACTGCTGCATTGTTTATTATAGCATTAATAAGGAACAGACCGCTAGACTTGACCGAGGGCTCAACGCCTGTATCAGATACGTGTTCGGAGCCAGGCTCGACGAACACATAACTCCTTACTACCATAAATTAAAATGGATGAAGCTTGATAGAAGGAGAGAGTTTTTCATGGGGTCACTCATTTACAATATTTTGAGAACACTTGAACCGGGCTACTTGGGCGATGAGCTTAGGTTCGTCTCGTCGGTTCGGACGCGGGAACTACGAAGTCGGGAGACGGAACTCGTTATTCCTGTTCACAGAACAGAGGCCTTCGCCGGCTCCTTTCAGATCGCGGGTGCCAAACTATGGAACTCGATTCCCCGGGCGATTCGTTTATCCAAAAACTATTCGATTTTCAGATTGAGGTTTAGAGAGCACCTAATGAAAAGGTGAAATGTAGTGATGCTGGCCTTGGTGGTGTTGTCCTCGCGCTTGGGGCCCTTGGGTGCGACACACATAGACGGATGGGAGAAACTTGTACTTCATTCCCTCTATTTTTCTTTATATATATATAAATATATATATGCACATTTGTTTATTTTTTATTTTTCTTTCTGTATCTATATTTTAATTTAATTTAATCTATTTATATAATGTAACATGATATATGATGTAGGCCTATATGTTGTACATTTTATTTGTTTACTTATTTTTTTTTTTTTTTTTTCTTTTGTAACTTTCTTGTACAGAGCATAACTGTAATTTTGAAATGCTCCAAGAGTCAGTCGGACTCAGAGCAAATAAATCATTTATTCATTCATTCATTCTCTCTCTCTTCCTGGGGTTTGTCCATTTTATAATTGCACGTTATTTTGTAGATGACTCCTCCGGGAGGGGATCAAAACAAAGCAACAACTGTTATTTCTCTTCACTCTTTTTTTTTTACTTGAAAAAAAAATCTGGTGTGACTGACGCACAGCACACAACTTTCTCTTACCTTCGGTAATCGAAAGTTGTGTTCTGTGCTTGTCACACCAGATTTTTTGTGTCCTCATGTATTTAGTTCCCGGCAGTAGGGAATATTTGAATTAAGATATAAAATTTATAAGTATGGGAAAATATTTATATTTTGTTACCATGGCAACCATTTCTCCTATCTTTTCTATGGAGTGCAAGAGTAAAGTGGTCTTCAAACAATTTTGAGGGCAAAACGAGAATATACATTTGAAAGAGCATCTAAAAAATAATTGATTTTTGAATTTTAATCAAAATCGTTAGAGCGAATTTTGAGAAAATCGAAAAAAACTGAAAAAGTACATCAGTAAAGTATTAGTACTCTTTGGCCGATTTTGATTAAAAGCTTATTTTCACGCTCCCGGGAGGTGTTTCACTGAAATATAAAATTTCAACCTCCTAGCTCAATTCCTTCATGCTTAAAATTGAACACACACACACAGACAGACCATGTCGCGAAAACCACTTTTTTGGATTCAGGGGACCTCAAAACGTGAAGATCCATCAAAATCTCGACATCGAATTTTTGACATGAATCCAATACTTTCTCTCTATATATATATTACATATATACATAGGTAAGAGAAAGTAATAAATTCAAATATACAATTTAATCGTCTTCAAAATGTTAATAAAAATAGAGGCTAAATATTATTTTTTCGTTAATTTACGTTATTAGTTTTGGACAAACTTTTTGTTGGGAATACTTTAAATAAATGACATAATCCTATTGGAGAAAGTTGTGTGATGTGCTTTAACACATCACTATATATGGACCCTGTTACGCATTAGTGTGTCAAGCGCCGGCTACCGAGTTTTGAGAAAATTAACATTCAAGTTTTTCTGATTGTTTTCATTGAATTCTATATAATTTTTTTTGTCAATTGTGCAAGTATCATTAAATATAAATTTTTTTAGGACATATTTCATAAAAAATACTATTAATTAAAGCATTTGAAACAATATTCCGTGCTTAACTCAATTTTTAATTTTTTTTGGCGCTTGACACACTAATGCATAACAGGGTCCAATTATAGATTTTCATTTCCTTTAGCAAATTTTCTTAATTTTTTTTTTTTTCTGTTGCAGCATTGGCTCGATTTATCCAAGACTGTACTCAAACAAGTTAAAGGTAAGCTAAGTCACTTGATGTAATTGACGAATTTAGCATTGACGTCAATATTTGAAGAAAAAAAAAAAAAAAACTCATTATCATTTAATTATAGGCAAAATAATTTAAAAGATTTTCATAATTAGTTATAAATAGCTGCATAGATATAAATAGATAAAAACCTGGTATGATTGATTGCACATCACATAACTTTCTCTTACCTTCGGTAATCGAAAGTTGTGTTCGGTGCTTGTCACACCAGATTTTTTGTATCCACTTATATTTAGTTTCCGCCGATTTATTAGAATTTAAGATTGTAAAATTTATAAACGGAAAAATATTTATATTTCGTCAACCATGAAGTACAAGAGTAAAGTGTGCTTCAAAAGATTTCAAGGGCAAAATGAGAATATACATTTTAAAGAGTATCTAAAAAATAACTGATTTATAAATTCTAATCAAAATCATGGAGCCAATTTTGAAGAGATCGAAAAAACTGAAAAAGTAAAGTACTAGTACTTTATGGCCGAATTTGTCCAAAAGCTTATTGTCCCATCTCAGAAGGGTACTTTACTTTAATATAAAATTTCAACCTCGTATTTCCAGCACAATCTCGGAAATGGAAGATTTTGTCTCTTTGATAGGCGCAAAGTAATTAAAGACGCAAGTAAAAATCAATTTTCTTTTTTTTTTTTGATTGCTTTAAATCTCTCTCGTAAAATTAATTAAGGGTATTAGATATATGACCCTGTTCATAAAAAAGAGGATGTCTCGTTCCCTCCCCGCAACAGGGGTTGACGAAAAAGACGAGGGAAACATGTTCAGTAATTAAAAAAAAAAAAAATGAATTAAAAATTGGCGAAGAGAATGAAAAATTTCCTCTCTAACTCTATATTTTGATAGAAATATACGTTTTGAGGTCCACTGAATGCAAAAAAGTGAGTCCCACAAAAATTGTCTGCTTTCAAAATCAAGCAAGAAGGAAATGAGCTACGATGTTGATATTTTATGTAGATACGTACGATTTATAGCTGGTAGTTCAATCAGGATAGGTGAAAAGAAGAAGAAAATTCGCAGCTAGTTGCATTTCATTATTTTTATTCCCATTATGTCGACGTTTCGATCCCGGTTGGGATCATCCTCAGAACAGATGGGTGTTAAATCTGTGATCCTGATTTGCCTTGCGGCGTGACCATCGACTCTCTTGACTGACCACTTGCTTTTCAATCGTATTTTAACTAATATAATTTATATTTATATGTATATCTCTTTAAGTTCTGTAAATTATATATGATTGAATTATATAATTTACACATATTTAACACCCATCTGTTCTGAGGATGATCCCAACCGGGATCGAAACTTCGACATAATGGGAATAAAAATAGTCAAATACAACTAGCTGCTAATTTTACTTTCTTACCTATGTATATATGTAATATATATAGAGAGAGAAAGTATTGGTTTCATGTCAAAAATTCGATGTCGAGTTTTGATGGATCTTCACGTTTTGAGGTCCCCTGAATCCAAAAAAGTGGTTTTCGCGACATGGTCTGTCTGTCTGTCTGTGTGTGTGTGTGTGTGTCTGTGTGTGTCTGTGAACAAAATATCTCAAGAACAAAAAGAGCTAGGAAGTTGAAATTTTATATTTAAGTTAGGCACCCCCATGGGACGTGACACGAAGCTTTTGAACAAAATCGACCAAAAAGTACTAGCACTTTACTGATGTACTTTTTCAGTTTTTTTCGATTTTCTCAAAATTTGCTCCAACGATTTTTTTTTAAAATTCAAAAATCAATTATTTTTTAGATTCTCTATAAAATGTATATTCTCATTTTGTGATTGAAATCTTCTGAAGACCACTTTACTCTTGTACTCCATAGGAAAGATAGGAGAAATGGTTGCCATGGAAACAAAATATAAATATTTTCCCATACTTATAAATTTTACATCTTGAATTCAATCGTACCCTATGGTCGGAAACTAAATACATGTCGACACAAAAAATCTGGTGTGACAAGCACAGAACACAACTTTCAATTACCGAAAGGTAAGAGAAAGTTGTGTGCTGTGCGCCAGTCACACCAGATTTTTCTTCTTCTTTTCACCTAACCTGATTGATATTTTATATATAAGTTAGGTACCCAACTGACAAGCGAAGATAAGCTTTTGGCCTAAGAATATTAGTTTTTTAAAATGTATATTCTCTTGCTTTTGAAATTGTTTGAAGCACACTGTACTCTTGTACTTCAAAGGAAACATAAGAGTCCATGGTAGCAAAATATAAATATTTTCCCTTGTTTATAAAATTTACATTTTGAATTCTAATACATGTATATCGGTGGAAACTAAATATATGTCGACTCAAAAATCTGGTGTGACAAGCACAGAACACAACTTTCAATTACCGTAGATATGTAGTGCGACTAGTCACACCAGACTTTGTTATTTATAATCTATTTTAAAATCTTTTTCTTTTCTTACAGCTAGCTATATTAATCATGTTGCCCTTTTTTTTTTTAGACATGGATCCAATTTTATTGAGCTTCCGGGTGAAATTTTATCCACCTGATCCATTTCGACTCCGCGAGGAGATAACGCGTTATCAAATCTATCTGCAATTAAAACGAGATCTGCTCCATGGACGACTCTATTGTCCCCCCTCGGAGGCTGCTGTTTTGGCTGCATGCGTTGTGCAAGGTAAATAAAAACAATCACCACCACCACCACCACCACCATGTCAAATTAATTGTTATTTTTGTGTCTGCAGCCGAGATGGGCGATTTCGATCCGAACGAGCACGGCGAGGGGTACATCTCGGAATTGAAACTTTTATTAAAACAAACGCAAGAGATTGAAGCCAAAGTAGCCGAGCATCACCGGACCACGATGCAAGGCTTGACACCCGAACAGGCAGAGACTGCTTTCCTTAAACAGGCCTATCAACTGGATACCTATGGCGTCGACCCTCATCCCGTCAAGGTACTCCTGTTGATCTTATCGGAACGGTGTCTCCAGATACTTAAAAAAACTTTAATCGATTTTAATTTTAAAATTAACAAATTAAAGGCGGTCCTACTGCACGCTACTGCATACATTATCTGGGAATTAAACAAGACTCGGTCACTGAAATGAGTCATTTGAAACGCATCGACGTGTTCACACACACTAAAGCATCCTCTTTAAAATAGTTGATTAATTTATCTCTCTAAACAGAGGAAGGCAGTTAAAAGATTAAATTATTGTAGCTACCTAAGCAGTGGCGTATCCAACTCCCAAAGGGCGGATGGGATTACGAAAGCAACTTACAAGGTAAACGTTCCAAGGTGCCTACGCCAATTTGGTTTTCTTGAGCTTATCTGATGTGAGTCAGTTTCGATTAGTTATTAATCACTTTAATAGTCATATCCGTGCAAATTTAGATGTCACTTATTTAGAGCATTTTTGCAATTTACCAAAATTCAAAAGTTTAAACAGAAATTTGACCTATGCCATGTCATCAAGGGTACTTTGCTCTATTTATGCACAAAATTTAAAGAAATAATTTGGACCCGATTTCCAGAAAATTATTTTTTTCCATCTTTTGCAAATTGCCACCCTTTGAATTAACAGTTCGCGCGCCAGCAGCACACACTCGAGGCCCAGAGGACGGACGTGTGTGTGTGGCACGCATAACTCGGACAGATTAATTGTAAGAGCTATTGAACTGTAACTCGGCAATCATATCAGAAATAAGATATAGTTGCGCCATTAAGATATTATATTTAATTTTTTTGGAGTACTTTACATGAAGCTCATTTGCATTTTCAATTTTTTTTTTTTTTTTTTTTCAAAAACCGGTCCAAATTTTTTCTTTAAACTCTTCGCATAAGTAGAGCAAAGTACCCTTATTAACATGGCATAGGTCACATTTCTTTTAAAATTTTTGAATTTCGAAAAATTACAAAAGTTCAATTTTTTTCGAAACTCTCTTGAAAGTTAAATACACAAATTAGAAATGTGTTTCTTGAGGCAATGGGTTCAGAAAAATGAATACTTTAATTTATGTCATGAGAAGATTTTTCAGAATCTTTATAGTTTTCGCGTAATTTTCATTCAAAAGGGTGGCAATTTTCAAAAGATGGAAAAACGTAATTTTCTCGAAATCGGGTCCAAATTATTTCTTTAAATTCTGTGTATAAATAGAGCAAAGTTTGATGACATGGCATAGGTCAAATTTCTGTTTAAACTTGTGAATTTTGGTAAATTGCAAAAGTTCATATTTTTTTTTGTAATATTTGAGGCCCTCTAAATAGTGAAACAGGGGCGTATATAAGGGGGGGGGGGGGGGGCCAGGGGGGCCGGGCCCCCGAAATTTCCAAACACATACATATATAGGGATATACAGACATCAGGGGCAACAAATTTTTCCCCAGGATGGACAACTTTGGTTCCGTCAATGAAAAATGTTCCGCAAAAATTTCGTGTGAAAAAAAATATGGTTCAAAAAAAAAAAATTTCCCGCAAAAAATTTTTTTTGAGTTCGGGCCCCCCGCAAAAAATTTCTATAGTACGCCCCTGATGTGAAATCTAAATTTGCACGGATATGACTATTAAAGTGACTAATAACTAATCGAAACTGACACAAATAAGCTCAAAAAAACCAAATTGGCGTTGGCACCTTGGAACGTGTTCCTTGTTAGAGGGAATTAGTATAAAATTTGATTGATATTTTTGCTTTCTCTGTACCTATGTAATATATATATAGAGAGGAAAGTATTGAAGGATCATATAAAAATTCGATGTCGAGATTTTGATGGATCTTCACGTTTTGAGGGTCCCCTGAATCCAAAAAAGTGGTTTTCGCGACATGGTCTGTCTGTGTGTGTGTGGGTGGGTGTGTGTGGGTGTGTGTGTGTTCAATTTTAAGCATGAAGGAATTGGAGCTACGAGGTTGAAATTTTATATTTAAGTTAAACACCACCCGGGACCGGAAAATAAGCTTTTAGTAAAATCGGCCAAAGAGTACTAGTACTTTATCTGATGTACTTTTTCAGTTTTTTTCGATTTTCTCAAAATTTGCTCCAACGATTTTTTTTTTAAATTCAAAAATCAATTATTTTTTTTAGATGCTCTTTCAAATGTATATTCTCATTTTGCGATTGAAATCTTCTGGCTCCCTTTTACTCTTGTATTTTATAGGGAAGATAGGAGAAATGGTTGCCATGGTAACAAAATATAAATATTTTCCCATACTTATAAATTTTACATCTGAATTCCAATGGGGGGAACTAAATATATGTCGACACAAAAATCTGAAGTGTGACAAGCACAGAACACAACTTTCGATTACCGGGTAGAGAGAAAGTTGTGTGCTGTGCGCCACTAACAGATTTTTTTTTGTGAAGTGGTCGTAACATACAACGAAGTACTATTACCTTTTATACTAGTTTACTAGGAAGGGAGGACTTTCGCCCTGACCTCAGTACCTCAAAGTACTCAGTTCAAATGCCTATTTCCTTTCTCTGTAGCAGATCCAAGTCTAAATAAATAAATAATCTAAAATGGTTATTTTTTAGGATCACCGTGGAACTCAAATGTATCTTGGCATCAATCATAGAGGAATTGTGACATTCCAGGGAAGCAGGAAGACAAACCACTTCCGTTGGCCAGAAGTGCATAAGATCAATTATGAAGGAAGAATGTTTATTATCCATTTAACATACAACGAGGTACTGTACTATTCATTAGCTTTATACTATTATAGTTTAATAAAAACTATAACAAAAAGTTAATTCTTATTTTATTTCTAATTTTCAGGACCCAAGAACAAAAGTGAGCAGATAATTCTTTATTTTTTTTTTTTTTGAAAAATATAAAAATTTTAAAGAATTGGTTGAGATCTAAAAGTCAGTGGTTCATTTCTCGCCATGAACGATACAATTTATCTATCAATAGATTGTGATAATCATTAAGAAAATAATTACAATTTTGATTCTCTGATTTAAGGAATTTGAATAAATTAATAAGAGGGTAGAAAATGAGAGATGCAGCTAAGGTTTTTCTTTAATTTATTTATCCGTTCGGCTGACGTTTCTGTTCCGTGTTTGAACCATCTTCAGAGCTGGCGAAAATTCATTATGAAATTTCATAGTCGATTTTATAAGGGAAAATTTTTTTTTTCTCTCCCCCCGGGTCGGCGGACTTGACTCTTTCCCCCAACCCTATCTATTTTGACGACCGGAAGAAATAAGACAGGCCGGCCCGTCGCACGGTCTGACGCTTGTTAAAAAAGAGGAAGGATGAGACAGACATTTAAAGAACTGAAGGAGTGCCTGTCCCAGCTCGGGCAGCTCGTGGCTGCCAATCCACGTACCCACAAAATGTGGACCCCTGAGCAAAGGGACAATGAAATAATCACAAGTAGAAAACGCATGGGTGGGACTTAATAATGTTCCTCACTGTAGGCCTACCAGTTCATCGCATACTGTATATTTATTAATTATATAAGAGTTGTTCAACAATGTATAAAATCCACTATGACACTTTCATAATGAATTTTCGCCAGCTCTGAAGATGTTTGAATACACGGCACCGAAACGTCAGCCGTGTCGATTAAATAAATAAAGAAAAAAACCTTAGCTGCATCTCTCATTTCTACCCTCTCATTAATAGGCCTATAGGGCGCATCAATTTGAATAAAGTTACCAATCCTTTTGTTTTCCCCCCTAGAAAAAACACACAGTCGGCTTCAAATGCCCAACTGGTGCTGCATGTCGCCACGTTTGGCGATGCGCGATCGAACAAATGCTCTTTTTTACGTAAGTTCTTTTATTCTTACTTAGTTTAATTTTTTTAATTAGTAAGTTAATAATAAGAATTTTGTTTGTTTGTTTTTAGGCTGCCTTCGAGTTCGGACGCCCCGAGTGTTGTAACTGGAGGCAGTCTCTTCTCTTGGGGGACAAAATTCCGATATTCAGGCCGAGTAGAAAGGGAGATTTTGGAGGATAGCTCGCCGGCGAGAAGTGATCCTGAGCAATGCGTCAATAGGACAGCATCGCTGAGAAGAAAGGCTGCAAGTGTTCCGGCCACACCAAGCACACCACAAGGTTCCGAGCTCGGTAGGCTCTTGAGAAAGAGTCCATGACCTCATTATCTATTATTAGATCTTTCCATGGGCGTATCCAGAGGGGGACAAGGGGGGGTTGCTGACCCCCTTCCAAACTTGAAATAAAAACTGAAAAATTCACGCCATGTGTGAGAAGATAAAAAGTACAAGTGACGTTCCTATCTCCATTAATAGTGGGAATATCCAGACAGCCAAAGAATAAAGAAAATTTTTTTTTTTTTTTTTTTTTTTTTTTTTTGTTTTGGGGCAATTTTGCCTTCTTCGGAGAAAAATGTTTTTTTTTTGTTTAGAGGTTTTGTTCTTTTTAAAAAAGAAGCATGACATCCGGAGAATGTTCACTCAAACACATTGTCAGGAGTTGCTAAGAGCCTCTATGAGCTCGAGGCAAACAGCACTTTGTCCTGATGAAGGCCGGAATATCGGCCGAAACGTCGACAAACGTATGAAATAAAGCTAAATATAATTTTCTTTATTGCTTTTGGCTGCCTGGATATCCTCACTACTCAATATACATGTATATTCAGCCACTCCTGAAATTAATCATTACTCAATATCTCCAGTTAAGTTGTGGCATTAAATAAATTAATAAAATGGATATTAAAAAAGTTGCCCCCTCCCCCCCCCTCCGTGTTTTGAGCTGGATACGCCCATGGATCTTTCCATATCCAGGGTAATTTTTATTAATTTGCACAGTTAGTTTGGACACCTTGGACCCAAGCGAAACTTTCAACCCCCATCACAATTTGATTAGAAATGCACGTCATTTTCGAAAAAATGCCAAAGAATAAAAACTTTTTAAAATTGAGTAATTTATCATAATATGACAACAAAATTGAAAATTTCAAAATTTTTGAAAAAACTTTTTAGGTAAAGTACTATTTCCAAGTGACGTATTTACTCCAAAAGTTGATAGAAATCTACAATTTTAGTACAAGGAGTATATACCAAATTTCATCGAACTGGCTGCATGCGTTTTTAAGCGATCGTGTTCACACACACACACACGGACACACAGACATAATGCCAAAAATGTTTTCTTTTTTTTGGACTCAGGGAGTTATAAAACGTAGAGAAACATCAAAATCTTGAAGTCGAATTTTTTTACGATAACACTATTTTCTCTTTATATTCGATAGGAGAAAGTAAAAATGAAAGGCTTTGAAATTCTTTTCATAAGTTGTCTGCTATTATATGAATTATAGCAGCTCTCTTAACTTGTGTTTGTGTTTGTGCAGGCTATGGGAGTCTGCCAAGAGCGAATCATTCAGCCCCGGCATCCGACACTCGATTGGACGCAACTGGTGGCGTCGATGGCGGTGGACTTGATTTACAACGGGCTCTAGAGACGGTAGCCGAAGATCATGAAATTTGCGGGCGACATCGGGCTGCCACTTTGCAAGGTTAACATCATCAATAAACTCTATGCAATTAATTAAAAAAAAAAAAAAAATTTAATTAAAATTAGATTAAAACAAACAAACAAAAAATAAAAAATCAAAGAAAAAAATATGCAAATGCACAAATTATTTAAATGTTTTTATTTTTTTTTTTGTGCTTTATATATTTTTATTTATTTAATTTGATGCATTGGAATTTTTTATCATTTTATATTCATTTTGCAATTTACATTATATTAAAAAATAAAAGTTTCTTTTTTTATATTTTAACATAAATAAGCCTGGCTCAGAGGTAGAGCATTAGCTTCTGGTGCCAAAAGTCAAAGGTTCGCCTTGAGCGTATCCAGGTGGGAGTGAGGGGGGTTCCCTGGCGGATGAAGCCTTTGGTGCCCCTCGATAGCGTCATAGGCGTTCTAGCGCATCAGGCTTTCCGGCTTTTTCCCCCCCCCCGAAATCTCCAGTTTTTTCCTTCGGCTTTTTTTTGAAATTTCACAATAAATTCATTTTATATCACAAATACAAATCCGGAGAAAAATTACAAAAAAAATGCTCAAACGAGATTTGAATACTAAAAACAAAAAAAAAAAGTCAAATGAGATTCGTATAGCCTACTAAAAAAAAAGCTCGAACGAAAAACGGCGCCCCATTTGAGCTTTGCCCCCGCCCCCGCCCTCAAAGGCTAGTTACGCCTCCCGTTCCAGGAGAAAAAATTTAATTCGATACCAAGCAAATGAAATAAATAGGGTCGTGGTCTAAATAGCCTCAGATACAGAAAAAGACCTTAAACAAATTTAAAATACTGTTTTAATTCTAAGTCTTTATTTGAGGCAACAGACATTGACTTTTTCGTAGAGCATTCAAAAGGATTTCCTAATTTTAAAACAAACATCGATAGAAGAATGAAGAAGTTTTCTTGAAGAATAAACTCCATAATATTATTATTAATAATATAAACAGCTGGACTTAATGAATTTCGAAAGACAAGACTTTCTGAAGGCTTAGAACTAATCATAATACTCATAACCTTTTTCTAAATGATGAGCCTCTTCGTTTTAAAACATCCTCCAAGTTCCTGGGCCTAGTTTTTGATAACAAGCTAAATTCAGCTCACGACTAACAGAACTAGTCACTTCCAATCTTCCTTTGTCCCCATGACCTCCCATGATTGGAACAAGCTCCCTGCGTCTATCTTCCCCAAAACCTACCTATGTCTTCAGACTTTCAAGTCTAATCTCAACAGGCATCTTCTCAACTCCCGCATTTGAGTTCCCCTTGTATGCTTCTCCTTTTTTAAAACTATATTATTTCTGGCTGTATGTGACCACTGGTCATTATAGATCTTTGGATATTATGCACCCATTACAAAAAATTTAAAAAAAAATTGGAAGAACATATAAGCTAAATTAAGACTAGGTGTTTAAAAACGATAAATATTCTGAAAGACTTGACTCATTCTTGTTGTGGCGCAGGCACAGCAAACTAGATTACGGATTCTGCCAGAGGAATCTTCTTCTTTCTTTGCATTTATTATTCCCGCGGTGCGAGGTCGGCGGTAAAAGGGCTGGCGGAATGGTTTTTTTTGCTACCGGAAGAAGTAGAACAGACCGGCCTGTCGCACGGTTTGACACCTGTTGAAAATATAGAAGGAAGGACATACATGTAAAGAATATAAGGACTGCCAGTCCCAGCTCGGGTAGCTCGTGGTCGCCATTCACGTACCCACAAGATGTGGGTCTCTGAGCAAATTCTGCCAGAGAGAGTGTTTTGAAAAAATTAGATTTGGTTATTAGAGTATAAATAGGTGCCTTTAGGACAAGCCTTGTTTTAAGTTTTCTAGCTGAGGCTGCCTAGCCTCCTCTAAGAATAAGAAGGGAGTTCTCTCTATGACTTAGATTTAGAAAATTAAGACCTTACCAACCCATGCATCCATCGTTCAAGGTCATTTGAGAAAAAGTTAATTTAAAAGTTGTTAGATATGATTCGGAAGTTTTGGTTACAAATGTGACGCTGTATTCGTAATAGACGTTGTTCCATGGGATACATGGCTACCTTTTGTTTCATTCTCCCATCGATCTTTGTTTTTGGGTTCTTTAATTTTAAAATCAGAAGTCTGAGTTGGATTATTTCTTTGAATCTAATAACAATCCCTATGAAGGTTCAAGTTGTATTGTACTATGATAAAAAAAAAGAAACTTTTATTTATTATTATTATATAAAATTTCAAAGTGCTTTTTGATGTTTGAAAATTTTTATTTTTAATTTTTCTATTTATTTTTGCTCGTGATTAGCGAATTTCTTTTTTTTTTTTTTTTTCTTTCTCTCTTTTTTCTATCTTTAAGTTGACGATCCACTGTTAGTCACACATACACACTCCCTCCCCCCACGACACACCCCCTCTAGAGGAATTCCTTCGTGCTGAGCGAGGTGATACGACGCTAACGACGGGTCCAGGTGATACTCCTGACAGCGGTTTGGGTGAGAGTCTTCTACTACCTGGAGGCGACACTCCATCATCCGCCAACGAGAACACCTACCAAGTCATCGAGAACACCAGCAGGAACGGTAATATTGAACAATAACAACAAGCACCAAGTCTAACACACCATTCTCATTGTTACTAACAAAATCATCCTAAATTTTTACTAATTAATAAATACACACCATAGCATGAGTTGGGGATTGGATCCAGGGGTGACATCACTCTGCTCGCTTTGCAAGATTTCTATTGGATCAGAAATGTGTGGGGAATCGAAGTAAAATACTCTTAATAACTGAAACTCTATCAGTGCTGGAAAGTGGCACAAATAATATTTAGCTTTAATTAGATAACGCCATCATCAGTTGTTATAAGAATGAGAATATTGGCAATCTCAATGAATACACCATTGAGATTGCCAATATTCTCATAAGAACTGAAGATGCATGGCATTATCTAATTAAAGCCGAAACGTTTTCTTGAATTAGAATTTTCATTTGATAGAGGCTCTCCTGTTGGGCTGACTTCCTCTCTTGCTACGTATTAATCTAATTGTTTGGACAGCAACTTCTCAGTAGCGTATCCAGGTGGGGGCTCGCTTAAGATTTTATATTATTTATTATCATAAACACTCATTCCTTTTTAGCTCTCACTGTTCGTAGTACTAAGGGGGGAGAGAGGTTATGCAGAGGACTCCGGTGTCTGTCTGTCTGTCTGTACGCATACAAAGTACGGCCTGAACTAAAGGTCGTAGGAAAATAATAATTACATATACGTATTCAGCATAAAAAACTGGTTCAGGGAAAAATACTTTGATATTTATATATATTATTATTATAATATTTTGGTCCCTATCACTTCCAATTTTTGAGTTATTAATTCTTAAAGTTACGATTTCTCCCATAGGAAATGTATAGAGAAATATTTATGTATTCTTTGCATTTGTATATTCTATGAATGCAAACAAATCCTCAAGCAGGCACTTGTTTTTCTTAAATTTGGAGGAATAACTTAACCTCTTTTAACCTCTCAATTTTTCCATTTGTTTACTTTTTAATTTTTTGTTTACATTCATCAGAATGTAAACAAATGTGGCCATTTTTTTCTTAAATATGGAGAGATAACCTCTATTAAAATGTTTAATCTCAAGAAAGTCCACATTGAGAGCGCCCCTTTGAATTTACTACTGTAAATTCTTTCCTACTTTTTCTTTTATTCATATATGATCCCATCTGTCCATAATTCATTTATTTGTTATCACGTTCATTCATCCATCTCTTTGTTATTTCTTCTATTTATTGGAAAAAAAAATTAGCCTTCACCAATGGCTAAGGCTGCCGAAACGTCCTTAACCCCCGAAATAATAATACTCTCAAAGTGGTGTTTTCATGTAGGTAATTAGAGAATTTGGGGGGGGGGGCCATGGGAGCAGTCATCATGCCTGCGAGGCGCCCCATATTTTCTCAATTTTTCTTGGAGGGCGTGCCCCCTAGTTACGCCCATGGATGTTTCATATATTATGAGATGAATTTCGATAAAGGCTAGCCTATATTCCTCTCACTCATTTCTGATCTGTAGACCGGTATCTCATTGTGAAGAATTAAATTGGGTCAGTAGGCTAATAAATGGAAATATTTTTCTTTTTAATTTACGCTTCTTAAAAGAATCCTGATTTTGGATCATTAAAAATTGTCGAGCTCTTCATCCTCGTATCATATATTAAATTTAAAAAAAGAATTTGTTGAGTTTGGGATCATAAAAATATTTCATCCATTCATTTTTTTGTTTAAAAAAAAAAAATAATAACTCAGAGACACTTATTGAAGATTTCCATCATGACATCACACAGCCCCCTCACTCGGCTTTCATGCATGCAGCTTTTTATTATAAATTTTTATTTGTTGTCTCTGTTAAATGTGATTCGATGTGGTTTATGTTTTTTTTTTCTTTCTTTTTAATTCCAAATTTAAGAGAAATGGGACTATTATTTATTTGCGTTTCTCTTCTTTTTTAAAGGCATGGTCACAGCTAAAGACGGCGGCGTCGATGGCCCAGCATTTGACGATTATTATTTCCGTGATTCTTTTGAACATTCCTCTTCAGAAACACATTTAGTGGACTTGTCAACTGGGAAACATCACGTGCCGGGATTGACACATCGAACTGGAGCAGGAATGGGCAGACACCCGGTAAGCCCTTTTATATTTCTAACTTTCTTCTTGCCGAGTCAATCAAGACTACCACTAACATAGTTTTATAACCAGTAAAAAGGAAGTAAGTGCATAATCTATGATATTAAAACGCTAAGTGAAAGTTTTGTGGCACACCGATAATATCTACATATTATAGAAAATTAAATTAATTTTGTTTGCATCAGAAGCAAAATCAATAAAATTGTTTTATTTTCTATTAGAAAATTAATGTTTATTATGAAAGATTTTATCAAAACGTTGTAATTATGGTAATTAGTTATGTTATCAGAGAAATTCTTAGTCACATAAAATTTTCGTCTTTAATTAAAATTGAGATAAAATTAACTATTTCCTATAACAAAAAAGAACGAAAGGCTTTCTTTTTTCGACTTTAAATATTTATTATAACATTTTGAGCGGCGGTTTCATCCTTCTTCAGGGCTTGGCAAACGTTGGCAAATATTTGGGCTCAGCTTTAGCCTGTTACCTGAAATTGTTAGTAAATAGGTGTTGGAAATAAAAGAAATAAGAATTTTGTTAATTGATTTTTTAATGAGTTATCTACTTCGCTTTAATTAGTTTGATTATTGATTAATTAAATGAGCAATGAGTGATTTGAATTTAATTTATACAACGAATTTTTTATTATAATTATTAAATATACACTTTTGCTATATTTATTTAGCATTTGCTGTATTCTGAGATTTCAAATAAAACTTATATCTAGGCTTATACTAAGGGAAAGTTAATGACTATTCTTTTTTATTAATTTATTTTAAGAGTTTGTATATCGTCACGTGAGATTGATTAATAATTTACGTGAGTTCGATATATGATCATATATTATTTTGAACCTTTGTAATTTTATTTAAGCGCTTTTTATGGAATCAAACACTGGGGAACACAGGGGCAAATACGGACAACTTAGCTGGTTATTGAGAGCGTTGATTAGTTTTGAATGTTGCGGAATTGGAAGCCGCCTTGCCGCTGCTACTCAGGTAATTCGAAAGTATGTGTATAATGGAGATTGCTCGCCTCTTCCTTCTGTTTTCTTTGATTGTAGGTTTTGTGATATATCTCTGGACCAGTTCAACAATTGGTCGCGTTTTTATTTTGATGGAAAAACGCACACTTTAAAGTTATATTCTTGCGGACTTTCAAAAGCTCCGTCTCGCTTGGTTGCTCAAGAGCGTCTCCTCCTCTCCTCGTGACTTGGCTTCCCCTTCGCCCAGACGCTTCCCCTCCATTGGGGTGGGGGTTCACCTTATGGAATTTATATTTTAATTGTTTCTTGTTAAGAAGAAATTTTGATTTTTTTGTAAGTTAAAAATTCATTATTTTTGTTATTTTAATTCACTTTTCTTTTAACTAATCTTCGCTTCTGCTTTTTTAGGTTCCTTTCTCGGTAAAAGGGGAGGAACATTCCCCCTACTCTCTTTTCTTCCAATCCACGCATCGCCGCACAAAGGGGGGGGAAAGGGTTGGTTGTTAATTTGATCACTTCCCTCAGTGTAATTTGATATAATTAAAATTAACTATTGTCATTATATTTTAAATAAATAATATAAACTTTTTCACAAACATTGACTCGTTTTTATTTGATGTATAAAAAAATTTCCAGGTATAATTCCTTATCTTCTTGCACTCTCATGGGGCTTTATATATAACATCCCCCGACTCGAAGAGATTTTGTCGTCGGAGACAATGGACAAAATCTTTCCGGTTATCCTTGTCTATTATTTTTTTTTTTATACTTGTTAAAGAGTAATCAAGCATCTATATTTTTAAAATTATATTTTTATTTTCTAATTGAATTTATACTTATCTACAATATTGGCTGAGGATTCAGAGCCGACACTCCCACCACAATGCCTCACCTTTTCGTTCACGCTTCAGAACGAACACCCCCAACAGTATACTCAATTACCGGTATACAGTGTTTACTCATATAGATTTTGGGTTGGATAGGCCCACTTTTAGTGTTTTGGTATCCAATTCCCTCACTTTACCACATAGCTTCCACTTTTCTCCCCACCTTAGCTTCGTAAATTGGGTTTTGGTGCCGTTCTTCGCTTCCCTACGCGAATAGAACAATTTTTTATTTATATATATATATTTTTATTTTTTATTTATTTATAATATTTTGTTTTCTTCGCCATAGGCCGTGAATTAATGTCACCTTCAAATACTTCTCGGAATTTGGATCCAGTACTATTTTATGGCAACCTTCCTTCCCAAACATCTATCATGGTCTAAACTGACTGATTCCCATCATCAAGTTCTAAACAGCAATTCATTTATTCTTTCCTTACGTGACTTCCAACAAGAAACATACATGAGAAATATCCCCCTTCATCACTCAGACAATATTCCTGTTTGTTCATTTAAATTATTTTATTTTTATTTATTTATTAATTAGTATTTAATTACCTTCTTGATTACTTGACTTCTCTTTTACAAGTACTTTTTCTCCTCTATTCTGACTTTGTCAAATGAATTTTAATCTGTTAACACATTATTTCCTCCCTCTCTTATTAATGAAAATTCTTTTTTTATATTTAATTATTTATTTTTTTGTATATTTTTTTTTTTATTAATTATTACAACAAATTTTATTAATTATTAAATATTTATAATTATTACAATTATTGGTTATTTTTCGTTTTAGTAATATATAAAATTTTTATCATAAATTATTAGGTTTTTTCTAAATATAAAAATAATTTATTTTTTTATAGATTTAACATTTTACATTTCATTGAGAGTGTTTTCCTTTTCCATTCATTTATCAATCAAGATTAGTTAAAAGAAAAGTGAATTAAAATAACAAAATAATGAATTTTTAACTTACAAAAAAAAATCAAAATTTCTTCTTAATAAGAAAAAAAGGAGTAAAATATAAATTCCATAAGGTGAACCCCCACCCCAATGGAGGAAGCGTCTGGGCGAAGGGGAAGCCAAGTCACGAGGAGAAAGAGGAGACGCTC
>JAKCPI010001120.1:0-21919 GCA_023213315.1 Euborellia annulipes
ACCCTTAACACGTGTTAAAATGCCTGACCAACAGATATGGATATAAGATCGTTACGAGTTATTGAATAAATTCAAACAAATTCTCTAGGAAGGTCTTCTCACTTATTCCTTTAGTCTAACCTTCTTCTAAATTCATTTATGAATTTCTTGTTTTGTTTTATATGCCACGCATTTTTTGGTTTCCCTCTGTTCACTTTCTCTTACCTGGGCACAGCACACCTCACAGTTTGTTTTTCTACCATCTATTATTTGCAAAATGTAATTTGGTTATTCCACATTGCTCTTATCCATTTAAACAAGAGTCTAAAACTGAGTGTTAAGGTTTAAAATTGTGCCGAATTGCATTCGAGAGCCAAAAAAATGTTTAAAGTGAAACTTTATTTATATCGGCACAAATTTTTTCGCTCTTCTATCAGCATGTCGCGTTACATGTCGTGACGTCAAGCCGTGACGTCACAAGCCGAGACGTCACAAATCTTGACGTCACCAACGACTCGCACCAGGTTTCTTCTTCTTCCATATACTCTGAAACTACTGGTCCGATTTTCATGCTGTTTTTTTTAATGGGTAAAAAATTATCCAGGGGTTGGTTTAGGATATCATTATATCAAATTAGGGGTAGGGAACCCCCCTTATCAGGGGTTCACAAATCACTCACCCGATTTTAATAAAATTTAAAATGACGCTTCTCTAGGGTGTAAATAATTGAAAAAATCTGGTGTGACTGGCGCACAGCACACAACTTTCTCTTACCTTCGGTAATCGAAAGTTGTGTACTGTGCTTGTCACACCAGATTTTTTGTGTCGACATGTATTTAGTTCCCGGCAGTAGGAAATATTTGAATTCAGGTATAAAATGTATAAGTTTGGGAAAATATTTATATTTTGTTACCATGGCAACCATTTCTCCTATCTTTCCTATGAAGCACAAGAGTAAAGTGTGCTTCAAACAATTTTGAGGGCAAAACGAGAATATACATTTGAAAGAACATCTAAAAAATAATTGATTTTTTGAATTTTAATCAAAATCGTTAGAGCGAATTTTGAGAAAATCGAAAAAAAACTGAAAAAGTACATCAGTAAAGTACTAGTACTCTTTGGCCGATTTTGATTAAAAGCTTATTTTTCCGGTCCCGGGAGGTGTTTAACTTAAATATAAAATTTCAACCTCCTAGCTCAATTCCTTCATGCTTAAAATTGAACACAGACACACACACAGACACACAGACAGACCATGTCGCGAAAACCACTTTTTTGGATTCAGGGGACCTCAAAACGTGAAGATCCATCAAAATCTCGACATCGAATTTTTGACATGAATCCAATACTTTCTCTCTATATATATATATTACATATATACATAGGTAAGAGAAAGTAGGTATTTAAGACCTCAGAAAGTTCTATTGGCCCTACCAGGGGAGGGATCTCCCCCCCCCCTTCTAAAATGTATTTTTCAATCAATTTTATTAAAATTTAAAATAGTCATATCTCAAGACGCCGCCAGCCAGGGCCTACTATTGCTAGTTTATTATAAGTTAAGATTAAAAACGCGATTTTAATACCCTAAATTGAATAATTCGGAAAATTTTCAGTTAAGGTGCGCGTCTCTAGGTGTTAATTTTGGGAGTTTGGGGCCACAATTTTGAAGCTATCGACCTCAATTTTTTTTTTTTAATTAAAGCTATTTATAATATCTACAACTTATAAAAGACCTTTTTTTGATTTTCGAAAAAATAAAATTTTTTTTAGATTAATCGCATTAAATAAAAGACTACCCGCGGCGCCCGCCTTCGGCGGGCTTCGCGTCTAGCCAGGGGGCTACGCCCCCTGGACCACCCGCCAGCTTTTGCAAATATTTCGGCGGGCCATCCTCAGGCACTTGGCGTCTTGAACTTTTGCATCAAGACACCAGGAACAATATAAATGTTGTCTTCCGACTAATTAAGGGCCAGAAGATATCGCAATTGGTCAGATGCTATTGAACCCAAATAAAAAAGATTTTTTGGTTGGGTGGGAATACTTAAAAAACAAAAAAAACAATCAAGAATATTTATTTATTACTCTCTCTTACCTATATATGTTAATATATATAGAGAGAAAGTATTGGATTCATGTCAAAAATTCGATGTCGAGATTTTGATGGATATACACGTTTTGAGGTCCCCTGAATCCAAAAAAGTGGTTTACGCAAAATGGTCTGTCTGTCTGTGTGTGTTCAATTTTAAACATGATTGAATTGAACTTTGAGGCTGAAATTTTATATTTAAGTTAGACACCCACCTAGGGCATGAAAATAAGCTTTTTATCAAAATCGGTCAAAGAATACTAGTACTTTACTGATGTAGTTTTTCAGTTTTTTTCGATTTTCTCAAAATTCGCTCCAACGATTTTGATTAAAATTCAAAAATCAATTATTTTTTAGATGGTCTTTCAAATGTATATTTGCCATTGAAATCTTCTAAAGCCTACTTTACTCTTGTATTTCATAGGGAAGATAGGAGAAATGGTTGCCATGGTAACAAAATATAAATATTTTCCCGTACTAATAAATTTTACATCTTGAATTCTAATATATCGGCGGAAAGTAAATATCAATGTCGACACAAAAAATCTGGTGTGACAAGCACAGAACACAACTTTCGATTACCGAAGGTAAGAAAGAGAAAGTTGTGTGCTGTGCGCAGTCACACCAGATTTTTTTTCATCTCTAATTATTGTTAGTTAAAAAGTATTTTTATCCAAATCAGAAAATGGCTGATCCTTTTCTAAAGAGTGTGGGAGATAGAGAGATTGTCTCTCGATTATCGGGCCGTCGTCATGTCCAATTTTCCGTGTCAGCTCTCAAACAGGTTGCAGAGGGCTCAAAACTGCTCGGTGAGGTTTGTTTTTAAATTGCAGAGTTGAGCATGTCTCGGAATACTATAGAAATCTGGGTTGGTTGAGGGTGGATGAACTAGAAGTCTCGCCTCTTTGAGGTTGCCCTGGCAGTTGTTGAGAGGTGGTTCTCAATACCTGAGCAATTATTATGGAAGATGGAATCAATTAGGCCCTGGAATTCCCTTCCATCGCATATAAAAGTGAGGACTTCCTTGTCTGCCTTTACTAGTGGTGTTTGATCACACCTCCTTCGCTGATCCCTTGTCGCCCTGGTATGCCCGGCTCGGCTCTCTACTACGTTGAAAGTCTATGTCTGGTTCGCTATTTTTTTTTAATAAATTTACAATTTTTATTTTCATTCTTGTCATTATTATGTGTTTTTATCTTGTACCCCTGTGGAACGGTGAAAATAATGTAATACCTAAAGAGGGCATAAAGCATTATCTATCTATCTCTGTCCGTCTATCAGTCAGAAACAAGTTGCTCTGCTTGGGTTCTTTATTCTTCGCCCCCCTTCGCTGATTTCCATCCGCCCCCTTGAATTGTTTTATTGAAGATAAAAACAATAGGCACCCGTTTCTGTATTCAAAAATTTGGAGTTTTTTTTTTTAAAGATGTGGTCCAGGAGGAATCTGAGAAAATCGTGGAATAGCAAATTGCACACACACACACACACACACACACACACACACTCAACTCACATGTAGACAGACGCCCATTTCTGGTGTCCTTTTCACCCTGGTAAAACAAAAGCCCACCCATGCCATTTTCTACATACCAGTCCTAGGTGATGAGAAGTGAAGGAGGGACCGGGCCGATAGAAATTACATTAATCACAAATTACAATTTCCTCAACTTTCTCCTGGACCAAATCTTTTATCTATGATTATTATTTTTAGATTGGTGAAGAACTCTGATTGTAGGCTTAATGGTCATGGAGTCAGAAAAATAAACAAGACATATAGAGCCAAATTTTTTTCACTCACTGTTGACATTTCGGTCCGAGATCTAGGCCATCTTCAGAGCCGGCTGACAATTGAAACAGCGACAACATTCAGCATGTGGTCCGTTCACAGCAAAAAATATACACACTAGATTATTGCCAGCCGGCTCTGAAGATCGCCTAGACCTCGAACCTAAACGTCTGTCCTGAAGACGAAAATTTGACTGCACCTGTCTTGTTTATTTTTACTTTCTCTTACCTCTATATATATGTTAATATATATATAGAGAGAAAGTATTGGATTCATGTCAAAAATTCGATGTCGAGAGTTTGATGGATATACACGTTTTGAGGTCTCCTGAGTCCAAAAAAGGTGTTTTCGCGACACGGTCTGTCTGTGTGTCTGTGTGTTCAATTTAAAGCATCAAGGAATTGAGCTTGGAGGTTGAAATTTTATATTTAAGTTAGACACCTCCCCGGAGTGTGAAAATAAGCTTTTAATCAAAATCTTCAAAAGAGTACTAATACTTTACCGACGTAGTTTTCCAGTTTTTTTTTTCGATTTTCTCTAAATTCGCTCCAACGATTTTGATTAAAGTTCAAAAATCAATTATTTTTTAGATTCTCTTTAAAATGTATATTCTCATTTTGCCATTGAAATATTCTGAAGAACACTTTACCCTTGTACTCCATAGAAAAGATAGGAGAAAAATAAAAATAAATAAACAAACAAGGCGTGTGTTGCTAATTTCACCTCTCAGTTAAGCCTTTGGGTCTTTGCTACTTGACTACGACCTAGGTAGGCTCTTCATAAGATTAGCTTAACTAGATGTGGAAATACTCGAAAGCCAGCTTATCCGAGGGATAGCTAGTTAATTAGAACTGAAGCAATCGGCCTTTAAAAGAATTTATTCCTATATAGTGGTCATATAAACAAACTTTGACATTTATTTAGAGGTAGAGATCTCGTCTCTTTTGCAATGTTAGACATTCTATTCTTGTATATTGACAATTTAGTGAAAATAGCTTCAGATGCCGAAAAAAAAGATTTCTTTTTCCCCAAGAATCAAAATTTTGTAAATGATGCAAGTGCATATATTAATATAAGGCCCAGGGCCTATGATATATGAGGTGTGTGTGTGTGTGTGTGTGTGTGTGTGTGTGGGCAGAGGGGGGTGGGGGGAGGGGGGGGGGAGGAGAAAGAGAGAGAGAGAGAGAAGTAGGTGGTCAGTGGTTGGCTTGTCCGTCACAACTACCTCTCTCTCTCTCTCTCCACCTACCAGAACCACTCACTACCACTATACTACAACCACTACACACACACACACACACACACACACACGCACACGCACAGCAACCATCCTCTGCCACCACCACCGCCACCGCCGCCGCTGCCGCCGGCGCTGCCAGATCCCATATTGATTATTCAACGGGAAAAAAAAAATATCTAACGCTGCCGCTCGCTTACTCTCTCTCTCTCTCTCTCTTTTGCCTCTCTCTCTCTCTCTCTCTCTCTGTACAAGGCACACAAGCACCAAACCGAGTTTCAGAACCCATCAAACCAACCCAATATTTTAGACCATTTTATTCTCATTCACTGTACTTGAGAAGAATTTCCAACTTTTCCTTTTCCCTTATCGATCTTCTATTTTCATTTACTATTATCCCACCATTAATTAACTCTATAAGAAAAAAAAAAATTATTTTTCGTGGCTGTTTCATAAAACCAACGAATTGTTGAAATATTTTGACGTTTTCCGATTGTTGCGACTCCGATTTCTCTATTATGTATGTTTTTTTGAAAGTGGTTTATTATTATTTTTAGAATTGGCTTAATCTTCGCCACTACAGTTGAATAGAAACATATTTAACAAAATATTCGAAAAAAAAAAAAAAATATGTGCTCCAGCATAGGTTTGAACCTCGAGTGTCAGAGTTTCCGCTTTTTGATCTCGCCTTAAATTGCATCCGTTACAAAATAGAGAATTCTGTCCGATTTTTTTTCCTCCAAGGAATCTGCTATCTTTTCCGTTTTTACCTTCTCTTACCTATATGTATATGTTAATATATAGAATAAGAATAAGAATAAGAAATATTTATTAGGTTCTTGAGGACTCTTGTCCTCTTTATGAACCAAAAAAAAATTACAATAGAAAGAAAACTTCACTCTCTGAGTGCTAAGTATACATACACATACATAAATTCATACATTTATACAATATATATTACAGAGATTGCCTTTGTAATTCCAAAATAAAGGATTTTAGTCTTAATTTAAAAACATTTACAGAGGTAGATTCCCTTATGTTTATAGGCAACATATTCCAAAACTTTGATGCCTGAACGACAAACGATCTTAGAGAGAGATATAGAGAGAGAAAGAATTGAATTCATGTCAAAAATTCGATGTCGAGATTTTGATATACACGTTTTGAGGTCTCCTGAATCCAAATAAAGTTTTTCGCGACATTGTCTGTCTGTCTGGGTTTAAAGAAATTGAGCTAAGAGGTTGAGATTTTATATTTAAGTTAGGCACCCCCCTAGGGCGTGGAAATGAACTTTTGATCAAAATCGGTCAAAGAGTACTAGTACTTTACCTATGTACTTTTTCAGTTTTTTCGATTTTCTCAAAATCAGCTCCAACGATTTTGATTAAAATGCAAAAAACTAAATATCTCGACTCAAAAAAAATTTAGTGTGATAAGCACAGAACACAACTTTCGATTACTTAAGTTGAGAGAAAGTTGTACTAAGTGACCAGTCACACCAGATTTTTTACTTTCTCCTCCCTTTATCTGTTAATATAAATATACAAGTGGCTGTTTTAAATTTCCCTATCTGACTCCGCTTCCTCTGACTCTGGCCAATCAGCGAGAGAGTGGTAAAACAGGCTCATACAACGGAAGTGAGGGACTTATATATAGCAATGTTATAAAAGTAGGCCTATTGGATACATGTCGAAAATTCCATTTTGAGATTTTGATGGAAATACACTTTTGGCGATCCCTTTAGTCCAAAAAAGTGGGTCTCGCAAAATGATCTGTGTTCGAAATTTAGCAAGAAGGAAATGAGCTACAAGATCAAAATTCGCTCCAACAATTTTGATTAAAATTCAAAAATTTTTAGATGCTTTTTGAAATGTACGAAACTGTTATACTAGGTGTAATAAAGAAAATAATATGTGCTTGTCACACCAGATTCAAATAGACCCTTCGTATTGGAATCAAAGCACTCTGTCTTCTTTTCTAATTCACGGGGTCAGATAGGCAGGCAGGCATTCAGGCATTAATTAGCAACAGAAAGAAAAACAAAAATCTGTGCCAGTATAATAATCGATCGTTTTCAAGTAACCTCCGTTTTTTTTTTCTAATCTTATCAGAGTTGAAATAACTTTAATTGATCTATATAGTCCAAAAATTGTGAGACTATCAATAATGAACAACTAAGAAAGTGGCGCAGCCAGGGGGGGGGGGGCGGTTTCTGGATAATAGGCAAATCTTTAAGTTAAATCAAATAAAATTATTTTAAATGAATAGCAAGAATGTTTCCAAGGCCAAAAAATTTGGTCAAATCCTAGGATAATCGGTTCTATTTTAAACCTTTCTAATCCCTTATGGGCGTTGTATGAAAAAACTAATAGAGCTCAGGAGGGAATTTAGGATTTTTTCACAATAAATTTAATCAATTTCAAGTGAAATATCAAAAAACGACAACTCTCGATACTCAAATTTCATAACTATACAAAGAACCCACGACAAATATATTTAAATAAAATCGGCTAAAGAATTCTAGTACTTTACTGAGGTATTTTTTTCTGAAAATTGACTCTAACAGTTGTAATCTTATCACTTAGTATTTTGTAGCAACTTCTCATGAAGACAGAAACATATCAGCTAGTGTTTTTGATTAATTATACTATTTCAACTAGAGTTACCAATTTAAATTTAGTAAAAAAAAATCTGGTGTGACTGGTCGCACCAGATTTGTTGTATCGACACATGTTTAGTTTCCGCCGATATATTAGAATTCAAGATGTAAAATTTATAAACATGGGAGAATATTTATATTTTGTTTCCATGTCAACCATTTCCTCTATCTTTCCAATGAAGTACAAGAGTAAAGTGTACTCTTAAAAATATTGAGGGCAAAATGAGAATATACATTTTAAAGAGGATCTAAAAAAGAATAGATTTTTTGAATTTTAATCAAAATCGTTGGAGCGAATTTTGAGAAAATCGAAAAAACTGATAAAGTACATCAGTAAATACTAGAACTCTTTGGTCGATTGTGTTCAAAAGCTTCGTGTCACGTCCCAAGGGGATGCCTAACTCAAATATAAAATTTCAACCTCCTAGCTCAATTCCTTCATGCTTTAAATTGAACACAGAGAAAACACTTTTTGGATTCAGGGGACCTCAAAACGTGTATATCCATCAAAATCTCGACATCGAATGTATGCCTTTCTCACTTCATATAGGTAAGAGAAGGTAATCAAAACTATCTTACAACTGGGAAACACAACTCCCAAGGCGATTTCTTATCCTCGACTGTCAGTAGAAGCAGAGTGTTGATTATCCGAACCTCGTAATTGGGACATCAAGACAGAAGATGGTCTCTTATACCATCGCACCCTCTGAATGAAAACCCACTAGTTTATTTCATTTGATAGTAGTATAAATAATCGAAGAGAAGAGGACAAGAGAGAGTTTATCTCTTTGATTCGCCCCCCCCTCCCCCAACACGTGTTGTGATTAATGGCAGGTGAACTGATTGATGAGCCCTCGCCTCAAAAATATTATATCATCTCAACTCATACCTACCAACATATTTATTCTTCTCTATTCAATATTGGTTGGCATTTATTGGAATTTGGCGGCGAGTAGGCGATTTGCACTCAAGAGCCCCCCCCCCCCCTCCCCCCCCTCCCCATCACTTGCTTGACAAACGACATGGAAATAAAAATAAATATTATTATTTGAGTTGGTAGGCGGCTTGTGGAGACTTCTGTTTGTTGCAATCAGATTTTAATAACTGCGCATGCGTAGTCTGATCTAGAAATTATTACAATTAAAAACTACAGCTAACGAAATTAAATCGTTTATCATCAAAAGTATTTAATAGTATCGAAATTTTGTTTATCTATCTTCTCAAATAATAAGTAAATAAAATAAAAAGAGGAAAAAAAATTGATTATCTTAGATTTAGGAAGAGTATTTAATTAAGAAGAGCTTAAAGACAGGGGGCGGGGGGATCAAAAGGAGCCGCCAGTCTTTTAATTTCCAATTAGCTTGCTGACATGGATTAATTAAAAGAATTATCAGTTAAGTGCTCTCTGTCCCTCCCTTTTCTATTTACTTTTATTATTCGTGAAAATTTCTATAAATTTTCCTTTATGTCTACTTTCAGCAAATCTGAATATTGGCTCCCCAGCTTTTGGAGATTCAACAACTTTTTACTTTCTCTTACCCTATATATGAAATATATAGAGAGAGAAAGTATTGCGATCATGTCAAAAATTCGATGTCGAGATTTTGATGGATATACATGTTTTGAGGTCCCCTGAGTCCAAAAAAGTGGGTCCCGCAAATTGGTCTGTGTGTGTGTGTGTGTATGTGTGTATGTATGTGTGTCTGTATGTGTGGAACCATTTTTTTAGCATGAAGGAATTGAGCTACCGGATTGAAATTTTATATTTAACTTAGGTACCTTTGAAGAATCTCAAAATAAGCTTTTGAACAAAATCGGCCAAAAAGTACTAGTACTTTACTGATGTACTTTTTCAGTTTTTTTCGATTTTCTCAAAATTCCCTCCAAGGATTTTTTTAAAATTCATAAATGAACTATTTTTTAGATGCTCTTTAAAATGTATATTCTCATTTTGCCGTTGAAATCTTCTGAAGACCACTTTACTCTTGTTCTTCATAGGAAAGATAGAAATGGTTGCCATGGTAACGGAATTTAAATCTTTTTCTTTTTATTAGATTAAAAATCAATTATTATTTAAATTCCCATTTTTTTTAAATTTATTTGTGTCTTTAATTGTTTCAAAGAAAACATAGGGGGGTGGTTTGGGGGTTTGGGTGGTTTTTGTTGTTGGGGTTTTTGTGTGTTTTGTTTTGTGTTTTTGTTTCTGTTTTTGGGTTGTTGTTGGGTGGAGGGGTTGTTTTTTGTTTTTTAAGGGTGGTTTGTCTCATCTAATTAGTTTAGTGTTGGGTGGTGGTCTGTCTGGTTGTTTTCCCTATGTCTCTCTCTCACTTGCAAACATTATCGCCTGTCTCTACTCTTTTTAAATTCCCTTTCCACCTTATCTTCGCATAGGCCTAATGTTAATTTCCTATAGGGATTTGTATGTTAATTTCGATTCAAAAGGGGTCCCCTTTAGAACTTTTAGGCATTTAAAATTTTTTTTCCAATTCTTATGAAATTTTGTATTTATTTACGATTCTATATTGTGTATAAAATGTCCAAATATGAGATTAAAATTTTGAAAAATAACCATAGTTTATTTGAAGCAGTCAACATTTAAAATGCAAGTTTGAAACTAAGATGCTATCGGAAACTAAATATATCTCGACACAAAAATCTGGTGTGACCAGCACAGTGCGCAACTTTCTCTTACCGAAGGGTAAGAGAAAGTGTGTGCTGTGCGCCAGTCACACCAGATTTTTTTTAATTTCTGCTCCTCCTAGAACTCTAGAATTTTATTTTGCTTACCAAAAACATGAATTTATTTTAGACCAAATTGCATTCAGGGTTAATCTTGGATTTTTAAATGATTTGTTTATATACTATTGGGCCGTTTTGTTATATTTTATAATTGGAAAGGGGAACTCGCTGGTTGTCGGCTTCTGTAAAAGAGGTCCGTGTTCGCATCCTGGGCATGCGGGATTTTTTCATTAAATAAAAAATATTTATCCTGGATTAGAATATTCCCACCCCCAGGAAATTACGAGAGAGAGTTGCTGGGACATCCGGTCCTTTAGAAGGGACGTAAAAAAGGTTCCCTCTCAGAGATGCATTTTTCGAAAGGAGTAAGCTACACGAGTGTCGCTCCTCAAACTAGGACATCCTCCCTAGCATAGAAAGGTTGGATAAAAGGATCAGTTCAGTAGCTAGAAATGAAGAGCAGGAGTAGCTTCACGGGCTGCCGGTAGATGGCTACGGCCAGAAAGAGGCCAATAGGCTTTGGGGTGTGTGTCTTCGTGCACCTTGGATAAATAAACGGGGATCCCGAATAGGACCCCGAACCTCAAAAACTTTAAAAGCTTTGATGAGGGAAGATTACAAACAAAATATTTTATTTTATTCTTTGCCATCGACGTTTCATAAGTTGCTTTTTGTACGAAAATAAAATTGTTTTTACAACAAAAGAAATTAAAATTAGACTAAAATGACAGTGAAGGAAGGAGCAAATTTGTTGTTTCCGACGTCGTTGATTTTCCCCTAGCTTTTAGTAATTATTAATTTTTGACTTAACAAGCAGCCTTTAGAAGAAAAGGGGCATCGTTGTTGATTGTATGCGTTGGTTGTCTCCGTATTGATTGGCGACACGTGCGATCCACGTGGGGTGGCCGGCCCGGCCCTTTTGCCTCTCTCTCGATGCCTTCCTAAATATTGGCTGACGACACACCTAGTAACCTATTTTGCAGACAATGGACGAATCGAGACAGGTAGAAAGAAATGTCTTTTGGGAAAAACACCCAACAACCCCCAAGAGAGAGCTGGTTGCCTCTATTTCCACCCTCTCTGCATTCTTTGCTTTACCAAATCACATTTGCAAAATAAAAACAAAAACTTCCTCACTACTCCAGAGAGTGCATTTATTGTCTGCAATTGTGAAGGCATATTTCATTAATTAATTGATTGCGCCTCCCCTGATAGCAGCCAGCTCCCCCTCCCCCCTTTAATTTCATGCAATATTATAAAGAGAAAAAAAAATGTAAGTCGTCAGGGTCACGAACAGAAGAGGCCCTGGTTAAGTCTATTCCAATCAATTTCTTATCTAAAACAGCAATTGCTTTTAGAAAATCCGTTTTCTATATCTAATCACAAGAAAAGTTTCCTCTACAAGCAGGCATTAGAATGTTTTTGCAAATTTTATTTTAGCTAGAATTTTTTATTTTGGAGTTGAGGCTTTCACAGTTGTTATCATTAATAAAAGAATTTGATTTTCGATTTACCTGCGGTTTATTTGTAAAAATTACAACGTTTCGGCCCCTTTTTTTTGGGGCTTCTTCAGGTACAATTCAGTTAAGATTACAACGTTAACATCTGTAATCTTAACTGAATTGTACCTGAAGAAGGCATCAGAATGAGTTGTCGAAACAAATAAACGCCATTTAAACAGAATATTAATTATTTTTGACTTTTTAACTCACAAAATGGTTTTTAGCCAGGACGCAGGAGGCACTCAGGTTCAAAACCAATTCACGGCAAAAAATTGTCCAGCTCTATCTAAAAAATCTGGTGTGACTGGTCGAACCACACCTTCGGTAATCGAATTGTGTTCTGTGCTTGTCATACCAGATTTTTTGTGTCGGCATATATTTAGTTTCCGGCAGTAGGTTCTCTACATTAGATAGAATTCAAGATGTAAATGGGAAAATATTTATATTTTGTTACCCTGGCAACTATTTTTCCTATCTCTTCTATGAAATACAAGAGGAAAGTGGTCTTCATAAGGTTTTAATGGCAAAATGAGAATATACATTTTAAAAAGCATCTGAAATTTAATTTTATTAACACAATCCTTCATTTCTTTTTGGACAATCTTTAGAGCGGAAATTTATTTACAAAATCTCAAGATTTTTTCTTTCATTTTCCCTTTTCGGCTGATGAGGTCATTTAGATTTATACTAATTAATTGACATATAGCAGGTATTTCTCCTTAAGTGGTGTTGCTGAAGTTGGTTTATTTGAGAAAGAAAACGCTATATTTTCAGCAATTTTTTTTTATTAGTTTACAAGGCAATGATTCCAAATATTTCGGAGACCTATCGGCAGTCCTTCTTCAGTGGATTTCATTTAATTGTAAGGGTCGTATTTTGGTGAATGAGGTGAAATCCACTGAAGGAGTGCCGATAGGTCTCCGAAATATTTAGGAAACTAAAGGGCTGCTCTCCATATCTTCAAAAGGAATAATCTTCATATTTCGTGGGTAGGAAGAAGAAGCGGCTTCACAAATGCCTGATGTGCTCGAGAGTGGAGCCTTCACCTTAGGCAACCAAAATGCTTAAATGATTTTTTTTTTTAATTGATTTGGTAGACTAAGCTCAAGGCTCCTTGTGGAGCCGACTGTACATACATAGAATAGTTGAAGAGTTTTTCCTCTTTGTGCTTGACCTAGCTTAACCTGCATAGTAAAGAAGGCGATTAATTTTGCTGAATCTATAAAACGATACTGATGGTGGTTCACTCTTAGGAAAAATAAAATTGTTTGGATTCTTAAGAGCAGACCCGGGTCCGAATCCCGATTGGCGAGTCAGTCAGTCCTATGGGAGAAGTTTGGGTCGGCGGCCGTCGCCGACTTGGCGTCGGGCCTCCAGGGACCATCACACACAACCAACATCACCACCACCACCAACACCAACACCAAGAACAGCAGCAACACCAACACCAACACCAGTGCCACTGCCACCCTCTCTCTCTCTCTCCAATCTCACCAACACAAGCACAAGCACCACTCCCACGCACCCCGTGTGTGCCGCTCGTCGGTCGATAGGACCTCTCTCTCGCTCTCTCTGCCTCTACGATAGAAGAGTCATTCGCCGAGGCAAGCACACAACACACACACACACACACCGTCTAATCATAAGACAGCAGCAGCAGCTCAACAACTAAGAGAGAGAAACCATAAGCAGAACAAAAACGAGGCATCCAAATTAAACAAAATTCTCATCATATTTCCTAGAAATTTTATATAAATTCTACAAATTAAATCAATCCTTATGATAGCTAATAGGAAACTTTTTAAATTTATTTAATTGTGGGTCAAGCAAGTCGCAGAGGGTAGCCCTTAGCTCTGGTAACTCGCTCGTGAGATTAGTTAATATTTATTTCCTGGTTCAGAGGGACGGAATTGATGAATGAATAGGCTGAATGGAGGCAATCACTCCTTAGTATGAATGTCACGTGGCTCACGTTGGGAAGATGAGTGTATGAATGCATGCATCAAAACTGGAAGGCAGCAAGCAGACTCCAGCTGCTCCTTTGCTCTACTGACCAATTCTATTAATACTCACCCCCCCCCCTCCTCCTGCTTATGCTCTATTTTATTCAACTTTTAACCTATTTCATTTTTATTAGGAATAGAACATTTGCAAAAAAAAAAAAAAAAAAAAAAAAAACATTTCTTCTCTTTTTTTTAAGCACCTGATGCCTAGAGGCCCTTTTTTTTCTTCTTATTCTAAAGTAGAAAAATTACTACCAGCTCAGAGCTGAAATAAAAAAAACTTTGCGTCAGAACTCACTTATCCGCGAATAACTTTGATGAGAGTATACATCCAAGAGGAGACATCCCCGGTAGAGTTTTGGGTTGAGAGGTTGGGAGAACAATAGAGCAACAGCGTCAAGCAATGCCAAGCACGGCAGAAACTCGGATGGGTGGCACCAAGGAACGCGTCCACTGGTTGCCAACACTATATTAACATTTTTTTATATATAAATAATGAAGAATATGGCTGTTTAAAATAAGGATAGCGGATGGCAGCCAGGAAAAATAAAATCAATTTCTATCAGATTTTCTTTATTCGATCGTCGACGTTTCGGACGCCAGCTGCGTCCTTCCTCAAGACCTGTGATCAATACATAAATAATTACAATTACAATGTATTGATAAAGAAAATCTGATAGAAATTGATTTTATTTTTATCTGATTTTATTTTTCCAGGCTGACATTCTCTATCCTTATTTATATATATAAATATATAGGATAGGCCTACACTGGTATATTCAATAAAACCCCTAAATGACTTCAGCAGCCGAAAAATATTGAATATTGTATGTTACTTACTTGTTAGATTTTAATTGCCAGGTCAACTCTGGGATATGTAGACTAAAATCTCGACATCGAATTTTTGACATGATCGCCATACTTTCCCTCAAGAGAAAGTAAAAATAAAATAATGTGTAATAAATTTGGATATGAGCACTGCTTGTCCTCTCGTTACTCAAGAAGTTAATTAGATCATCTTTTTTTTTTTTCATTTAAGGTCTTTTTCGACATCGGAGGCCATTTAGACTCCGTCTCTATTTATTTCAATTGATTGGTATCCAATTCAATGGAAATAAATTTTGTTGCTTGGGACGGGATGCGACCCGCTACCCTTTGTACGCTAACCACTACACCAAGGCCCGAGGGCATTCGTTTTGATCCCGACTACAATAATTGATAATCATCAAAATACTTTAGGAAAATTACAACTGGAAACGAACTTTTGACCTCTAGCACATGAGGCGAGATCTTATTTATTTATACTATTGATATTAATTAGAAAATGTGATCGAGGCACATCTAAAAACTTGGGTTCCCACACCTCGACTTTTAAAGTTATCAATATTAACATTGGCGCTCTTTTAGGGAGGGAGGGGAGGCCAAAGTTTTATTTTGAATTACAGAGTGCCCCCCACAGAACTCGTTCATTAAGGAAGGCGTTGCGAGAGAATTTGGTACATTGTTTTAGGATAGGCTATACAAATAAATTAATGCCAGCATAGAAAATAAGCAAGTTAATTGCGATTTCTACAAAACAGAAAATTTCCAAAAGTTGTCAATGATTTATTTAAAAATCTGATGTGTCCATTCGCACAGCACACAACTTTCTCTTACCTTCGGGAATCGAAAGTTGTGTTCTGTGCTTGTCACACCAGATCTTTTTTTGTATTCAGGGGACCTCAAAACGTGTATATCCATCAAAATCCAACAATCTCGACATCGAATTCTTGTCATGAATCCAATACTTTCTCTCTCTCCATATATATATATTACATATATAGGTAAGAGAGTATATACTGTATAAATAATATTTATAAATAAATCACCTTTAGAGATGAAACAGTGTTGGAGAGATTTTGAATTCTTCTAGGCAAGTCAAGTCACAGCTATTTAATAGAAATCAATTTTCTCACCAGTAGGCTAGTTAGTTGATTATTTGATTTTATTAAAAATGTTCAAAATGATTCTTTTTACGGTATTCATTTGACTTTTAGCCTGTTTTTAACAAATGTATTATTATTATTATTATATAATAATCGCTCAGGCTATTTAGTTTTTGGTAGGCAGGTCGGCTGGATGACGGACTGTCTATCAGTTAGTTGGTCGGTCTACCTTCCGGGGGTCTGGTGGCCTCTGCCTCTGCCTCTGCTTCTGGCTCGTGGCCCCCGTTGCTAGGCAACGCAATAACACAATTACCTTCGTGTGCGTTCCCCCTCCCTCTACCCCCTCCCCTTAACCCTCATTTCCCTCCCCCTATCTTTCTTTCCTCTCCACCTCCAACTCGACTTGTTTTTTTTTTTTTTCTTTCGTCGACTAATTATATAATTTTGGATATATATATATTTTAATAAATTAACCCTTTTGTTAACTAATACCTATTAATATTATTCTGTCTGTATTTAGTGCATTCTTGGATTAATTAATAGAAGAAATGAATATATAGGCACATTACTTTATCTTTTAATTTGCCCATTTTTCAAAGCTTTTGGCAGAAATAAAAATTCAAAAAGTTTTTTATTAATTACAATAAAACACAACGTTTCGGCTGCTAATTCTGAAGCCGTCATCAGGTAGATGCATTTGACTTCGGGTTTGGTATTATTTACATGCGTGGCTAACTCAGGGGCCGGATCTAGGGGGGGCAGTGGGTGCATGTGCCCCGGGCGGCAGATATCAGGGGGCGACAATTAAAGAAAGATTTACTAAAAAAGAAGGTAAAATGATATCAATTTTGTATAGAAAATTTTGAGGGGCGGTAAATTAAATTTTGCCCCCCCCCCCTAAAAAAATCTCCTAGTTCCGGCCCTGGGCTAACTTCACCTCGCTTATATTCGTAGCCAACTTCACATGCATTCCTCACTTCACATTATCAACAAATGAATCTTAACCTAGTAAAATTGACAAATTTAATTAACCTTAATCAATGACGATTCTAAATTTAGCGTTTCTATTAATTTAGTCGTTCTTTCGATCTTTTTTTTTTATTATTAATTTAAAATCAGATTAATTTTTTCTTTTCTTAATATCGATGTCGGATTAAATCAAATTTCAACTTATGCGTACGTATTATTTGTTTAAATTCTCAACTATTTCAAGCGAAAGGCTGAGAGCTACGTGTGTTTTGAATGAACATTGAAATTATCTAATTTAAGAATGCCTGTGAATAAATAAATAAAACTTATTTATAGTTTTATATTCATAAATGTTTATTTTTTTTAAGATTTGGAAAGGGTCAAATTACCAACGAGCACATAACGTCACATTTGTGATGAACATCTAACTAAATAAGGGCCCCGTCTAAAACATTTGGACTAAGCACTTTTTTTTAGAAAGAAGGAAATAAATTTCTTCTCAAAGCGGTTGAAACTTTGATATTCTCGCCTATCCGGTTCCCAAGTTTTTTTTTTTTTTTTTTTTCTTTCCCTCAACAGGGGTTAGGTCAAATAAAATTTTGTTTGCTATTTGTTTTTGGCATTTCTTAAAAACGGTTTTTTGTCAATTTTATCATTAGATCTTTATAAATTTATAAATATAATAGATTTTTTTTTCTTACCTCTCTATGTTCACTTTTGGGAAGGGGGGGAATTCCCCCTCTTCTAATTTTCAGTCCCTATGGGACTGCGGGTAGGCAATTTAAAAAATATTGTTTCTTTTTGCCCATTCTAATGCAATTTTTTAAAACTAATATAAAGCATAAGAAACTAAGTGGCTAGTTTTCTATGATAGAGGTGAATCCTTCTCTTTATTAGCCTGAAAAAATTTGGCCCAAATATCTCTAAAAAAAAAAAAAGGTGAAAGAAAAAACCCGAAAAAGGTACCTTTCATAAAAAAAAAACGAGCCACTTATTCTTTATTCGCGCCATTTAATAATAAGTTTATAAAAACTAGGCAGACCCTCTCCTTTTCTTAATAATAAGAAGAGAATTATAAATATCAGGGGGGGGGGGGGGGGGGGGTTTATTTCTAATTCAATAAATTTACTCTAGGTTATATGTTTCAAGGGTTTATTTAAATTTTAAATTTCAAAATTAAATTAGCATTTTAAAGTTTTATTGAAATCAAAATTAATTTAACACTTTATGTACATTTCGGCATTGCTGCCATCCTCAGAAGTGATTGACATTTGATGTACATCACTTCACAGTCAATCACTTCTGAGGATGGCAGCAATGCCGAAATGTACATAAAGTGTTAAATTAATTTTGATTTCAATAAAACTTTAAAATGCTAATTTGATTTTGAAATTTAAAATTTAAATAAACCCTTGAAACATATAACCTAGAGTAAATTTATTGAATTAGAAATAAATATTTATAATGTTTCAACTAGTGCCAACGGTAACCAGTTAAACAAGTTAAATAGAAATTATTATTATTATTCGAATCCAGTGCCTACTTTGTTTACATTCATAGAATACATAAATGCAAAGAATACATCTATACATTTCCTATGGGAGAAATCATAACTTTAGCAATTAATAACTCAAAGTTATAGGAATTTCGGGATGAAAATAATTTTCATGTAATCCTTAGAAGCATATAAAATTTGGTTTCGAAACGGGAATTTTCCCAAATAGAGCGTGACAGACGGACTGACGGACATTTGCTAATTATGTATGTAAAATAAATAAAAAAATTAATTATCTAACTTGCTTTGGAATTATTTAATTGGCTGAGACACCTACATGAAAGTATTGGGTTCATGTCAAAATCCCCTGAATCCAAAAAAGTGGTTTTCGCGACATGGTCTGTCTGTGAACAAAATATCTCAAGAACGGAATGAGCTAGGAGGTTGAAATTTTATATTTAAGTTAGGCACTCCCCTGGGACGTGACACGAAGCTTTTGAAAAGAATTAGCCAAAAAGTACTAGTACTTTACTGATGTACTTTTTTCAGTTTTTTGGATTTTCTCAAAATTTGCTCTAACGATTTTGATTAAAATTTAAAAATCAATTATTTTTTAGATTCTCTTTAAAATGTATATTCTTATTTTGTGATTGAAATCTTCTGAAGACCACTTTACTCTTGTACTCCATAGGAAAGATAGGAGAAAAGGTTGCCATGGTAACAAAATATAAATATTTTCCCATACTTATAAATTTACTCTTGAAATTCAAATGTAGCGTACTGTCGGAGCCCAAATATATGTCGACACAAACAATCTGGTGTGACAAGCACAGTACACAACTTTCTCTTGCCGAAGGGTAAGAGAAAGTTGTGTTACTAGTCACATCAGATTTTTTATATTTAAATTTATCAATATTTTTGTGGCTAAATATGGGTCCTTACAACTAGGAACAGACCGAATATTCGTTTTCAGTTACGATTTCGGCCAAAAATCTTGGTTTCGGCCGTAGTTTCAGTTTGGGCCTAAAACCAGCCGAAACCTGGGTTTGAAAGGATGGGATGAGACTCGCACGCAAAAAAAAAAAAATGGTCAAATGATTTCCACGAGATCTGTGGGGATTTAACATTAAAAATTTTACTGATATAGTTTTTAAAGGGCATCTAAAAAATAGTTGATTATGAATTTTAGAGGTGTTAAATTCCTTTTGATCTGCACATTCGATTATAAATGATACAGTGTGCCATTATTTTAAAATAGAGTCCTTATTTATTTATTTTCTTCGACTGTTGCACATTGCGCAATAAAAACTTCACTGCACTTATAATTGTTAGATTAGTAGGGGGACCAGAGTCGATTGATTGAATTTCTTCCTACTTCTTTCAGAATACTGCAATAAATAGAAAGAATTTTTTGCAAAAATATTCAAATTCGAACCTAAAAATTTTTAACAGATCAGATCAGCTATAAAAGATAGAGAGAGAGAGAGAGAGAGAGTTGGACGGACGGACGGACGGACGGACAGACACACAAACGGGAGAGTGGGAGGCATGTTGCCCCCGTCAGAGCATAATGTGGGGGCGGATCCTCCCCAGCCCCCCCCCCCCCCCCCTGGGAGGGGGGATGGGCTGTTTTCATTACCGCACTTTCCCCCTCTTTTTTGGCTCCAGCGACCCCCAGTCGCCCGCTAAGGGTGTAGAAATCAATCCAGCCCTTCTTCCTCTCTCTCTCCTCCCCCCCATTATCCATTTTCTCTCTATTTCCTCTTTTATTCTATTCTCTCTTTCTCTTTACACTTTAGAATTTTTAACAAATTTAGAAATTTCTTTTTGAAATTAGTCACTTTCTACAGGCCTTTAAAACTTCGATTAGCTATTTAGGGCTAGTGTTAGCATTTCCAAAAGTTTGCTCTCATATGGCCAGAGACTGATTGTTGCCAAAGGATATTTCCTTTTTTTTTTTAAATCGTATCCTCCATATTTCCAAAATTAAATATATACCTATATGTAGGCAAGTGGTGTAAGTTCATTTTTTTTTAATGAGATATCACATAATTTATGATTAAATTAATGTAAATTTTCTATGTATAACTAGCTAGTGGTAAATTTCTTAAAAAATTCACAAGTCTTGTACAATTTAAAATTGGTCGGTACATAGATTTTTTAATAAACAGATATGCTAACCTTTCATTTTCTCGAAACAATAGAAAATGGACTTAGACCACTTTCAAAATAAACGGACCAAATATTTAGTTTCCGGCGATATATTAAAATAAAATTTATGGAAAATATTTAGATTTTGTTACCATGCCCTCCTATGGAATACAAGAATAAAGTGTACTTCAAACAATTTCAAGGGCAAAATGAGTATATACATTTTAAAGGGCATCTAAAAAAATAATTAATTTATGAATTTTAATCAAAATCGTTAAAGCGAATTTTGAGAAAATCGCAAAAAACTGAAAAAGTACTTCAGTAAAGTAGTATTCTTTGACAGATTTTGTTCAAAAACTCCGTCTTTTCTAACTTAAATATAAAATTTCAACCTCGTAGCTCTTTTAGTTGTTGAAATATTTTGTTCACAGACAGACACTTTTTTGGTCTCAGAGGACCTCCAAAACTTGTATTTCCATCAAAATTCGAATTTTTGATATGAATCCAATATTTTCTCTCTATATATAGTCTATCCATATCTAGGTTAGAGAAACTACTATTTTCATTAGGTATCGTCGAGCTTAAATTTGTTTTCATTATTGAGTAGAATACTCAAAAATACCTCGACTTGAAATATTTTGTGGACATATTTATTTTTACTCATGCTCCGGTTAGACTGGAGATCCCGGGCTCGACTCCAGGGAATCAGGGACCACTTGATCCAACAACAAAATAAATTCTATTTCACAAAATGTTAAATTAAATGTTTTTGCTACTTTGCAGTTCATAGTCATAGCACGACGTCATCTTGATAATATTTATAAAATTTGTCCTTTAAAATTGAATTAATTTGACTGGTCGGTCATTTTTTATGACTCTCGAGGAGGGAGATGATGCTCTCTTAATTCCTAATATTCGATTTTATTCTTTTCTTAAATCTACTGTACCCAAGGAGCTGGGGAGTAAACTACTTGACTAGTTTGACCACCTTATCCTCTGTTTGATTACACCACTGTGATTCTTTTGTATTTGTCGTTGTTCACATTCATATGGGGTCATGTCTTGATCATTTTTATAGGGCACCATATTTTTACTTTCTCTTGCTTGCATAAGTTAAAGAAAGTATTGAATTCATGTCAAAAAAATTCGATGTCGATATTTTTGATGGATATACACGTTTTGAGGTCCCCTGAATCCAAAAATTGGTTCTTCTCCGACATGGTCTCTATGTGTGTTCAATTTAAAGCATGAAAGAATTGAGCTAGGAGGTTGAAATTTTATATTTAAGCTAAAGTACCCCTCTGAGAAATAACACCAAGCTTTTGAACAAAATCGGCCAAAGTGTACTAATACTTTACTGATGCACTTTTTTAGTTTTCGATTTTCTC
>JAKCPI010001121.1:0-25214 GCA_023213315.1 Euborellia annulipes
TAATTATTAAATTTTAGTTGCATGTGAATATTCTCTAGGAGATTCTAAACTCATTACAAAAAATCCGACGCGAATTGGATGCGTCGTTTCCGAGTTATAGACATTTGAATTATCAATGTTTTTTATTCATCTCCAATGTAATTATTTCGGGCTCTTAAATGACCAAAGGAGGGGAGGGTGGCGAGTTGCAAAGCTCCCCCTCCCCGCCGCTCTGATTGTCGCCAGGCGCCCCTCCCCTCGTTTCTAAGAAATATTAATTCTCTTTTAAAAATAATAATTTAATAGCTTTTAATTTTTTATTGGACATTTGGAAGAATTATAAAAAAAACAATTAATTTAAGCAGTCAGAGAATATTGCCAAATAAATGATAGTTATATATTTAGTTAGATATAAAATCTTTCACCTCTTCATCATCACATTTATTTGAACACAAGCGTATTTCCATCTTGTATTACTGTAGGGTAGTTAAATATCAAAGTGTAAAATTTAATTTAGATGAAATGATTTGAGTACTTCAAATAATTTTCATAAAATATTACTGATGTACTTTTTAAAAGGGGATCTGAAAAATAATTGATTTATTAATTTAAAAAAAAAAATCGTTAGAGCGAATTTTAAGAAAATCGGAAAAAACTGAAAAACTATCAGTAAAGTACTAGTACTTTTTGGCTGATTTTGATTAAAAGCGTATTTCCACGCCTCAAGGGGGGTGTCTAACTTAAATATTAAATTTCACCCATTCATGCTTAAAATTGAACACACATGGGCAAGAGAATGTAAAAAAATAGGGGGCCGTGAGGGTCCCAACGGGGCCGCGACTCAAAAGGTTTAACAAGCACTGAACTAAAGGTCTAAAGGGATGGATTTTATTTATTTTATTTTATTAATTTATTTATGAGAAATAAGCATCTTTTTGATTGGAAGACAATTTTATTTTTTCTCAAAGGATTGAATTCTTTATAGATAAATATGCATTCTTTTATTCTTATAGTAAAAAAAAGTTTCGAATAAAATTTTATAAAAGCCTAAAAAGATGAAATCAATAATTTCAAATGCTGGGAGAGCATCAATTTTTGTTTTTTCTAATTCGATCGGCGCCCAGAGTGCAGCCAGGGAGCCTCGCTTCACTCTCGTCTAGGCTTTTCTTCACGCGCAGATTCGCTTTTCAAAAAAGTCGCTATATCTCTTTTATTTTTCGTTGGATTTGTGAAAAAATGCAAAACTGGTCTTTTCAATCAATTATAAAGCTATAGACATTTTTTTATTTAACTACGATCACATAAAATGGGGGTTTATTAATTGCCTTTTACATCTTCAAATTTTAACTGCCTCTTTCATTTTCTAATTATCCTAATTTATTGTTTTTTTAATTAAATAAACACATTTAGGCCTTGATATTGATTGAATAACTTAGTATATAAAATATTCAAGCAAAAACAATGAAATTTTAGTCTCAAAACGTTCTGAAAATGATTAAAAATCGATTTTCCAAATTTATTTTGACATATTAATTTTTACTTTCTCTGAAAATTCAAAAATCAATTATTCATTTGATGCTGTTCTCCCCCGGCACCCCCCTAGTTACGCCCATGTGTACAAGAGTAGTGTGCTTCAAAAAGATTTCAAGGGCAAAATGAGAATATACATTTTAAAGAGTATCTAAAAGAATAATTTAATTTAAATACTGACTCTGGGTTGGTATTTGATACAAAAAGATAAATAGTAAATGAAAATACTCTAGTAAATTAGATGAAGGAATTAGCTATAAAGTATTAAACTTGTAGTATAAAAATATTATAATTCCAAAGGTAATCATATAATAATACATTTTACACGTCCTTGCTTTTATCTCTTAATATTAATTATATAGTGGTACTTAGTTGATAATTTGTCTCCGAATCTTAATCCTTAATGATCGATCTTTTACATCCCCTATTATGAATGAATCTTAAGGGTCTCGTAAAGCGTTAAGCATGGATTAGAAACCCGAATAGTGAGCAACGGCCGACTGGCTTATGGAGTGTGTTTTTAGAAAATAAATAGAGAGGTTGAGGGTTCATTTGATGGCTCATCAATGATCACTCAAAACATCTCCCTCAAATAAAACATCCTCTTGATGAGCCCGAAATGCCCACTCGACACTTCGACATCACTTGACGTCAGATACTATTTGATCATTATTCTATACTCTCACTTTTTTTTATTACATCATATAAAATGATGGAAAAATCATTTTAACGAATAATAAATAATTCAGTTCAAGAAGGGAGATATTAGGATTTTAGAATAATAAAAACAGATTATATCAGAGGTCCGATTTTTGTTTTATATCAACCTATGTAAAAGAATAAGATGAAAAATACAGTCTTACAATTCAGAGGCTTCCTAAGAAAATTTATTAAAAAGTTTTTTGAAGACTTTTGTTTATCAGGATCATTTGGTGGCGGTAGCAGTAAATTTAAATAAATTTTATTGGCTTAGGACATGAAGCAAAAATCACTAAACCTTGGAGCGTTGAATGAGATCTCTACTTTTATCGTTACTAGGCTAAAATAAATTATTTGTATTGATATTACACCAATTATTATTCAAGTAATTATCTGAGTATATTTCATTAATTTTAGAAAAAGATTTTTTAGTGCAGGCCAGTCTTGTATCTTGTGTTAGGGGTCAGGGATTCGCTTCCAAGAGCGGATTCAAGAGGGGGGGTAAAGGGGGTAAATTACCCCCTCCTCGAGATTTGGAGAAAATTACTTTTCTTGCAAATTAAATTTTATTTTTAATATAAAATTTTAAAAATTAGACCTAATACTTAAAAATTCGTCCGTATTCAGAAAAAGTGTTCGGTTTGGCGTCTGGATCTTAGAAATGTCCGGATTTTACTAATATGAACCGAAAACGTGGCCAAATTGAGGAATTTTACTCCACGTCGCGAAGGTTAAGTAACAGTGTTTTAAAAAGGCTTAATTATAATAAATTTGTAGTTTATTAACCCTATAATACTTATTTTTTAATTTAAATGGCTTATAAATCAAGTCAAGTCCGGTAATATTTTTCACATCTCAGGATAGATAAAAACTCAGATTTTAGTGCCTAATTTTCAAAAGATTTTCCATAACCCTCAGACTCCCCGGATCCTAATCTAATTGGCCTCAATAAATTATGCTAACCCTATTTATGTAATATTGCGACTGTGTCAAAATTTCGATGCCGAGGATGTTGATGGAAATCTCGTTTTGAGGGTCCCTGATTCCAAAAAAGTGGGTCTCTCTAAAAGTCCGCCTGGGTGTGTGTTCAAATCTATTTCGATACGAACAATATGGTAAACAACTAGAGAATTCAACTTTAACCGAACTTACCGAAAGCAAGAGAAAGTTGTGTGTTGTGAGACCAGTGACAGCAGGAAAAAAGAAATTACCCCCCCCCCCCCCTGAAAAACTCTCTGGACCCTCCCTTGTTCGCTTCCCGCCCCAAACTTAAGAATTTATTTCAATTAAATTCTCTACCAAATAAATAAAATAAATAGTGCTATGTCTCATGTTCGAGAGAAGCAATAGGATTTTTTTTTTAATATAAGGTCTTTTTCAGCATCAGAGTAATTTTAATAAATATAGCAATATTAACCAATATTTTCAATTAATAAAATGTTATTTCATAATATATAAATGTAGCACTATAATAATGGATAACAGGAAGGACTGTTTTAGAATAAATTTCCTAAACAAATTATTTACCCATTTATTCACATAATTAAATTTGGCTCGCTCTCTATATCATTTTGTACTGTCAAAGACTATATATGGAATTACGAAAGTGAATTAGAATATATTTTTGGGAGAGTAATTTTACCTTTATCATAATAAAAAAAGAACTTTTGAAAAATTCATTATAAAAAGTAAATAAATATGCTAAAAGTATAAACCTTTGAAGGTTCTTCACGTTCAACCAAACGTCTTGGAACTAAGTTGAATAACCCAGGGAATATCGAAACGTTATTTTTATTATTATTTAATTAACTTTGCTTGAAAATAGTTGATTAAATGTCAATATTTATAGTCTAAAAGCCAAGGGGCGTGCGTTTGATGTCTAAATGGCCTAAGATGCCGAAAAGGCTAAGCAGGTTTCCGCGGTAGAGGGGGGAGGCAATCTTCCCCTCTCAAAATACTCGTACATTATCAATTTAAATAGCTTTAGATTTTCCCCGAAATCCAACCCCAAAAATTATATTTTAACTCTCTCAAAATTACAATTAATTCACGAAAGTTAATTATTCTCCAACTTGAATGTTTATCTATTTCAACTCAAGTGGATAGAACTTTTCCCTTTTGTGTTTTAATATGAATAAATTATTTTATTTTCAAGTACTTCCTGAATTATTATTTATTTAGTTATTATGATAATTATATTAATATTGTAGGCGTACATTAATAATAATAATTATTATTATCTCTAAAATATATTATCAATATTATTGTTATTATTGATTTATATTTAAATATCATACCGATAAAATTTAATATGGATTATTTATTATTTATTTACCTTAAAACAAATATGTAATTTCATTAATAAATAGGGAAATAACTTTGATTAGCGAGTTCATTTTGTTGCAGATTTTAGAAAAATTTTAATTTTGTATAAGAAATGTAAGTTGATGGAAGAACTGAGAGTGCTGTATCAAAAGATGAATGATTTGGAAAGAGTGGATAAAACAAAATATTTCGGAGAATTTTAGATAATAAAATGAGTTTCCTGGAGAACAGTAACTATTTAGTTAATAAAGTATCGAAAAAGGCATATTTTCTTTTCTTCTATAGGAAAATCTATCGATGTGCCTACACAAAGTTACTCTTATATAAATTTCATTAATTTCCCTTCACTTGAATTTCTGTTCAACAATAGTAAATTATTTACCGGAATATGTTATGAATAAGCTGCAGATTACATTGGGTCGAAAATGACCCTGAGTGGATTTAAACGAAAAAATTTTGAAGGTGCGGTGAAGGTGAAAGAAAAAATATTTTAATTCGATGTCAAAGGTTTTCAAGATAATTTAATGGAGATATGTCAAAGTATTTAAATGAAAAAGTTGACAAATAAGAATACCTGGACCCCCAATATGTAAATTAATTAATAACGGTTATTGTCAAAGTCTTTTATGGCCTGAGTTGCCAAAAAGACTGTGTGAATGTGAGTGTGAATGAGAAAAAAGTGTGAGTGTTAAAAAAAAGAAATGAAAAAGTGTCATTTAATAGTGTTTAAAAACAAAAATATAGGGTAAGAGAAAGTAAAACTTTATTCCATAGAGAATTAAGTAGTTTTAATGAATTAAATAAAAGCATTTAAAAATGCTAAAGATTTGAAATCTTTTCAAAATTTGTTGAAAAATTAAATATATTAAAATTGATTGGCTTAACTTACTTTAGGTCTAGCAAAATATTTTTAATTGTATGTATGGATTTTTATTGTACAATAAAAAATTCAAATTGAATAAATCTATATATATATATTTATTTATTTATTATTATTTTTTTTAATTATTACATTAATGGCCCCGGTAGAACACCATTTGGCCAGCTTCTATTATCGGATAAATCTATATTATTATTATTATATTTCTTTTACCCTGGGTTATAGCCAGGGGGCGGAAACTCGAGATCCCGAGAAATTACAAAAAAAAGGAGAAATTCATAGACCAACAAGGTGTTTTTTTTTTTTTGTTTTTTTTTTTTAACACTTGCACTTTTTCTCATTCAAACTCACACACACACACATTCACACAGTCTTTTTCGGCAACTCAGGCCATATAAGACTTTGACGATATCCGTTATTAATTAATATACATATTGGGGGTCTAGGCATTCTTATTTAAGCCATTTGGAATCCAAATGGCTTAAATAAAATCATCGGACTGCCTGGGGTCCGAACCCGCGACGTTTGGCATACGAGGTTAGCACGCTAACCCCTCCCGACTAGAAATTACTTTGGGATCGTGCAGCATATACATCTGGACCTCAGTGGGTCCCATGCCTCATGCCCAATAGGGAAATCCAAAGGAAAAATAAAATAACTTATAGACAGTTTCTCCCATTTGGGTTCTATGTGGGACTTAAATGGGAAATAATTGCCCAATCAGGGCCAGACAGGGCCACGTGACATTCCTATAAGGCAGCCCAATGGGGACCCAATAGGTCTTACATTAAAATTTCTAGTCGGGCTATATCAAGCCACGAGAGCCCAACAAAGTGTTAAAATTTTAAATACGCTTAGAAATTATTATTTTTTAAATTTATTCATTTGGAAGGAGAGAATGGGGGAATTACCTCTCGGATCTTAGCATGGCTTTAGGTCGAAAGCCAAATAAACAAAAAAAAAAAAAAACAAAAAAAAACCTCTCGGATCATATCCCCCCCCTCCCAAAAACTATTTGGTGTTTCTTTAAATAGCTAAGGAAGGATTTTAAATTGTAAGATTCTTTATTATAAACTTAGAGACTCTAAGATAGAGGAAAAGTCGTTTTACCAAAATTGTAGGGAGTTTTATCAGCTGATGTATTTTTTCAGACTTTGTCAAAAGATAAACGAATTTTATTTATCAAAAGTTTCATCACCTAAAAAAGTGTGTTAGGCTATATAAATTATTAAGAAAAATTAGAAGGAGTATAAAAAATGGAATCATGACTTTTCAATTATTAACCCCACTCTCTTTAGAGTTAAGCAGGGTAATAAATATCTCTGTTATGTATGCGTGATTGAATTCATTATATATTAACGAATCATCTATAAAAAGACGTCTTCAAGATAAATGATTATGACTTTTTTCCGATCTATTTTCGATGGGCCGACCATTCGTAACCATTAAGAATTGATTGACGGAATTTAGGAGTTAAAAAAAAAAGGTCTCTCTCTTCTCTTCCGAAGATTACGTACATCCCGTCTGTAATCAACTTAAACGTGTGGAGGAAAACAAAATTTCGTTGATCAGATTCACTTCAGAGCACTCTCTCATACTACTTTGCTTTATCAATCAAGTGTTGATAAAAAAAGGGGAAAAAAAACTGTTGGCGTGACCGATGAACATCCATAATCCTATCATTATATATACTTTACGGAATTGAAAATATATATAATTAAAATTAAACCAAGAGAAAAAAAGGGGGATTTTATTTTTTTACCTATTCGACGACGATTTAATCTTCATTTAAAATATTTCTTTTTTTTTATAACACTCAAAGTGGTGATAGGTCTATAGAAAGTTCGAAATTAATATTGTCTGGATTTGTGTGTGGTAGGCCTTGTCATTCTTTTAAATTAGGATAAGTAGAGAGGAAAAAGAGGAATTTCGTTGTTTATTACAACGCTTTTATTAACTTGCTTTCCTGTTTTTTCCGACAAATCTGCAAATCGAAAATACGACCACTTCTACTTAACCTAGATCTTTGAAATTTTAGACACATATGTAACTCCCTTGACAATGGAATATTTGATGTGTCCCATCTTTGTAGCTCAATTAATTACAAAATGGCGGCCAATCGAAAAAAAGAGGGGATGAATATAATCAAATATTTCTCTTCTTTTAAAATACATATTGACTTATTGTATCGTGTATGTATCTGTTATATGTATATAACTCATACCTACGTATTAATATTTTATTACAAAAACCAAAAAGAGTTAAATAAAATAATATAAAAAAAATTTAAAAACAACGCTTTTATAAATGTACTAAAAAGAGAAAAATAATTTTGTACGAGTTCTTTAAAATTATCTTAAAAATTAATATATGTTACTAAAAGCTTTGGGCGCTCAAATTAACAAGCTCTTGCAATTTCCATTGCAGAGGATAATCTAACCTTAATTCACCGATACATGAATCAAAAAAAAAAAATTAATTAATCTAACTAGTACATTTGAGTCACTTCAAACTGTTTTGCCTAACTTCCCGCCAAGTCTATGGTATTAAAATGTATTCATAAAACATATAATAGGCCTATTTATACAATTAAAATTTGCATTAAATTAAATAAATTTTTTAATTAAAAAACAATAAATTAGGATAATTAGAAAATGAAAGAGGCAGTTCAAATTTGAAGTTGTAAAAGGCAATTAATAAACCCCCATTTTATGTGGTCGTAGTTAAATAAAAAAATGTCTATAGCTTTATAATTGATTGAAAAGACAAGTTTTGCATTTTTCCACAAATCCAACGAAAATTAAGAGAGATATAGAGACTTTTTGAAAAGCGAATCTGCGCGTGAAGAAAAGCCTAGACGAGAGTGAAGCGAGGCTCCCTGGCTGCACTCTGGGCGCGGATCGAATTAGAAAAAACAAATTGATGCTCTCCCATCATTTGAAATAATTGCCAAATTGATTGATTTCATCTTTTTATGCTTTTATAAAATTTTATTCGAAACTTTTTTTTAACTATAAGAATAAAAGACTGCATATTTTATCTATAAAAAATTCAATCCTTTGAGGAAAAATAAAATTTCAAAATATTTTATCTTCAATCAAAGAGATGCTTATTTCTCATAAATATATTAAATAATAAAATCCATCCCTTTAGACCTTTAGTTCAGTGCTTGTTAAACTCCTTCAGACAAAAAGTTTTAAATACTCACAATTATATTTTCTAAAAAAATTTATAATTATAATCCAAGTATTTGAACTTATTACTTTCTCTTACCTATATATATATATATATATATATATTTTATAGCGCTATTATAACGAAAGCATTAGAGTCTAGAAGAGGGTTGTAGAATTAATATACAGATAGAGAAAAATTATAACAGAATATTCTCCTTATACTCATCTGGTTAATAGGACGTATATAATAATAAAAAAATGTATAATTATTAAATTTTAGCATCGTGTATATGAGTGTTCTTTCAAACCCCTCTACGGGGGCCTCGAAGCCTTACTCGGGGAGTCGCTGGCAAAAGGAAAAAGGCAAAGTTAAAACACAATTTCAGTGCGAAGGATGGCCTTGTTTAAAATTTGTCATATTTTTGAAATATTAACAATCAAATCATTTTCTAACTGAAGTCTATTTCTTTTCCGTCAGCAGCTAAATCTATTTTTTTTATTAAAGAAAAGTCTTAAAGGTCGATAGCTGAGTAGAACTTGTAGAAAGGAATAAAGAAAGAACGTATGCAGTTATTTTTATTTCGTTTATTAGGCACTTCAAGCCGACGTTTCGGTCAGATTTGCGACCATCCTCAGGGCTGAAGGCTAGCCTTGACTCCTTATTAAATGACAATAAATATTTGATTCGACTTTTGACGATTTTTATAGCCCTGAGAAATCTGACCGAAACGTTGGCTTAATAAACGAAATAAAAATAGCTTTTTCTTTATTACAAAAGTCTTAATTTATTAACTTTGTGTCTGTGGGATCATCAGAGGTCGCTTATTCAAAAAGATTGAAAAACACTGGTGTAAATAATCTATAGGAAATTCTGAATTCATTAAAAAAAATCCGATGCAATTTGGATTAGGGGTTGCGGAGTTATAGATAAATGAATATTCAAAGTTTTTTCTTTTCCAACGTTATTTGATTAGCGATTCTTAAATTGACCAAAGTAGGGGAGGTGAGTGCAAGGATCCCTCCCTCCCTCCCTCTCTGCAATTGTCGTCTGATGCTTGGCGGCGCCAAGGTCACCTTCCCCCACCCCCTCTTCTTAGAATTAATTATTTAATTCTATTTATTGTTTATTTATTTTTTTTTTTAACCCCCCCCCACACCCCCACCCCTCCGCTACAAAATATACGATAACCTATATTATATATTATTTATTGTTTATTTAAAGTTTTATTTTAATATGTTTGACAAAATATGAATTAATCGATAAATAAGTTAAGCTATAAAAGTAAAAAATATTTATTTAAAGCAAATAAAGCAGAAGAAACAGGAGCTCTAGAGAAATTATTTTATTTTTAAATGGTCTCTTCTTCATGACAGTTAATGCTTATATAAATACAAGAATATTATATCCTAAAGGAATTTCAGACTCGGACCAAAACCCGGATTTTTTTAGCCAATCCTCTTTGAAAATATAAAATTACATTTCGAAAAAATCTGGTGTGAGTGGTCGCACAGCACACCTTCGATAAACGAAAGTTGTGTTCTGTGCTTGTCACACCGGATTTTTTACATCTAGTTTCCGATAGTACAGTACATTTTTTTTTTTAATATTTTTAAACACACCCTTTTTTCTCATTCCCACTCACACACACACTATTTTCGGCCATATAAGACTTTAAACGATAACCGACCCACAAAATATAAATAGTTTCTCATGTTTATATATTTTACATCCTGAATTATAATATATTGGCGAAGAATGTCGATTTCATTTTCAGAACGTTTTGAGACTAAAATTTGATTGTTTTTGCTTGAATATTTTATATACCAAGTTATTCGATCAATATCAAGGGCTTAAATCATAGGCGTAGCCAGGGGGAGGCAGAGAGGGGCCCCCTCTCGCCTTAACGAGGGGTTGCCCCCCCCCCCCTAAAAAGATGTCTGGCTACGCCCATGGCCTAAATGTGTTTATTTAATTAAAAAACAATAAATTACGATAATTAGAAAATGAAAGAGGCAGTTAAAATTTGAAGATGTAAAAGGCGATTAATAAACCCCCATTTTATGTGGTCGTAGTTAAATAAAAAAATGTCTATAGCTTTATAATTGATTGAAAAGACCAGTTTTGCATTTTTCCACAAATCCAACGAAAAATAAGAGAGATATAGCGACTTTTTGAAAAGCGAATCTGCGCGTGAAGAAAAGCCTAGACGAGAGTGAAGCGAGGCTCCCTGGCTGCACTCTGGGCGCCGATCGAATTAGAAAAAACAAATTGATGCTCTCCCATCATTTGAAATATTTGTTTGCCAAATTGATTGATTTCATCTTTTTATGCTTTTATAAAATTTTATTCGAAACTTTTTTTTTAACTATAAGAATAAAAGACTGCATATTTATCTATAAAAAATTCAATCCTTTGAGAAAAAATAAAATTTCAAAATATTTTGTCTTCAATCAAAGAGATGCTTATTTCTCATAAATATATTAAATAATAAAATCCATCCCTTTAGACCTTTAGTTCAGTGCTTGTTAAACTTTTTGAGTCGCGGCCCCGTTGGGAACCAAATAAATATCGCACGGTCCCCCTATTTTTTTTTTTTTACATTTTCTTGCCTATGTGTGTTCAATTTTAAGCATGAAGGAATTGAGCTAGGAGGGTGAAATTTTATATTTAAGTTAGACACCCCTCTGAGGCGTGGAAATAAGCTTTTAATCAAAATCAGCCAAAAAGTACTAGTACTTTACTGATGTAGTTTTTCAGTTTTTTTCGATTTTCTCAAAATTCGCTCTAACGATTTTTTTTTTAATTAATAAATCAATTATTATTTAGATGCCCTTTTAAAAAGTACATCAGTAATATTTTGTGAAAATTGTTTGAAGTACTCAAATAATCAGAGGCGTACCGAGGCAGTTGGGGGCCTGGGGCGGCACTAGAAGAGGGGGCCCTATATTGAATTTTTTTGGGAGGGGGTGCTCATCTTTAAATATCCTTCATCCCCATACACAAAAATATTTTTAAAATACCGTATATCCCTGAACCCCAAGGGCCCCGGGGCCTCTCAAAGAGAAATTTTCATTAAATTTTTTTTTTTTTCTAAATTTTTCCGCTTTTACTTAAGCCCCGAGGGCCCCGGGGCCTCTCAAAGAGAAATTTTCATTAAATTTTTTTTTTTTTCTAAATTTTTCCGCTTTTACTTGAGCCCTGAGGGCCCCGGGGCCTCTCAAAGAGAAATTTTCATTAAATTTTTTTTTTTTCTAAATTTTTCCGCTTTTACTTGAGCCCTGAGGGCCCGGGGCCTCTCAAAGAGAAATTTTTATTAAATTTTGTTTTTTTTTTTTTCTAAATTTTTCCGCTTTTACTTGAGCCCTGAGGGCCCGGGGCCTCTCAAAGAGAAATTTTTATTAAATTTTTTTTTTTTTTCTAAATTTTTCCGTTTTTACATGAGCCCTGAGGGCCCCGGGGCCTCTCAAAGAGAAATTTTCATTAAATTTTGTTTTTTTTTTTTTTTCTAAATTTTTCCGCTTTTACTTGAGCCCTGAGGGCCCCGGGGCCTCTCAAAGAGAAATTTTTATTAAATTTTTTTTTTTTTCTAAATTTTTCCGTTTTTACTTGAGCCCTGAGGGCCCCGGGGCCTCTCAAAGAGAAATTTTCATTAAATTTTTTTTTTTTCTAAATTTTTCCGTTTTTACTTGAGCCCTGAGGGCCCCGGGGCCTCTCAAAGAGAAATTTTCATTAAATTTTTTTTTTTTCTAAATTTTTCCGCTTTTACTTGAGCCCTGAGGGCCCCGGGGCCTCTCAAAGAGAAATTTTCATTAAATTTTGTTTTTTTTTTTCTAAATTTTTCCGCTTTTACTTGAGCCCTGAGGGCCCCGGGGCCTCTCAAAGAGAAATTTTTATTAAATTTTTTTTTTTTTCTAAATTTTTCCGTTTTTACTTGAGCCCTGAGGGCCCCGGGGCCTCTCAAAGAGAAATTTTCATTAAATTTTGTTTTTTTTTTCTAAATTTTTCCGCTTTTACTTGAGCCCTGAGGGCCCCGGGGTCTCTCAAAGAGAAATTTTCATTAAATTTTGTTTTTTTTTTTCTAAATTTTTCCGCTTTTACTTGAGCCCTGAGGGCCCCGGGGTCTCTCAAAGAGAAATTTTCATTAAATTTTGTTTTTTTTTTCTAAATTTTTCCGCTTTTACTTGAGCCCTGAGGGCCCCGGGGCCTCTCAAAGAGAAATTTTCATTAAATTTTGTTTTTTTTTTCTAAATTTTTCCGCTTTTACTTGAGCCCTGAGGGCCCCGGGGCCTCTCAAAGAGAAATTTTCATTAAATTTTGTTTTTTTTTTTCTAAATTTTTCCGTTTTTACTTGAGCCCTGAGGGCCCCGGGGTCTCTCAAAGAGAAATTTTCATTAAATTTTTTTTTTCTAAATTTTTCCGCTTTTACTTGAGCCCTGAGGGCCCCGGGGCCTCTCAAAGAGAAATTTTCATTAAATTTTTTTTTTTTCTAAATTTTTCCGCTTTTACTTGAGCCCTGAGGGCCCCGGGGCCTCTCAAAGAGAAATTTTCATTAAATTTTGTTTTTTTTTTCTAAATTTTTCCGCTTTTACTTGAGCCCTGAGGGCCCCGGGGCCTCTCAAAGAGAAATTTTCATTAAATTTTTTTTTTTTCTAAATTTTTCCGCTTTTACTTGAGCCCTGAGGGCCCCGGGGTCTCTCAAAGAGAAATTTTCATTAAATTTTTTTTTTTTTCTAAATTTTTCCGCTTTTACTTGAGCCCTGAGGGCCCCGGGGCCACTCAAAGAGAAATTTTCATTAAATTTTTTTTTTTTCTAAATTTTTCCGTTTTTACTTTAGCCCTGAGGGCCCCGGGGCCTCTCAAAGAGAAATTTTCATTAAATTTTTTTTTTTTCTAAATTTTTCCGCTTTTACTTGAGCCCTGAGGGCCCCGGGGCCTCTCAAAGAGAAATTTTCATTAAATTTTTTTTTTTTCTAAATTTTTCCGTTTTTACTTGAGCCCTGAGGGCCCCGGGGTCTCTCAAAGAGAAATTTTCATTAAATTTTTTTTTTTCATAAATATATGGGGGCCTATGCCGGCTCGGGGCCTGGGGCGGACCGCCCCCCCGCCCCCCCCCCTCGGTACGCCACTGCAAATAATTTCATCTAAATTAAATTTTACTCTTTGATATTTAACTACCCTACAGTAATACAAGATCGAAATATCGCTTGTGTTCAAATAAATATAACAACCATCTGATGATGAAGAATTGAAAGATTTTACATCTAACTAAATATATAACCCCCAGGGGCCATGGGATGTTTGGCCTCATCAATAAAAAACACTCACATGTTTGTTAAATAAATATATAACGATCATTTATTTGGCAATATTCTCTAACTGCTTAATTCATTTTTTTTTTCTCGTTCAATTTTTATAATTCTTCCAAATGTCCAAAAAAAAAAAAAAAAAAAAAAATTCAACTTAAAAAAAAATAAAAGGTGTTAAATTATTATTTTTAAAAAGGCAAATCATTTTTCTTAGAAAAGAGGGAAGGGCGCCTGGCGCGTTTATCTCCTCAGCAACAACCGAGCAGTGGGGTGAGGGAACCTGTCACCCGCGACTCTCCCCTCCTTCGGCCAAACTAAGTGCTTAAAATAATTATATTGGAAATGAATAAAAATCTTGATAATTCAATTGTCTATAACTCGGAAACCGCACATCCAATTCGCATCGGATTTTTTGTAATGAGTTTAGAATTTCCTAGAGAATATGTATCACATGCAACTAAAATTTAATAATTAAGAATATATTTTTTCTTTAATCTAACCATCCGTTCAACCAATCAAATGATAGTAAAAAGGATCATCGTTCTATATTCTCTGAAATTTTCCCTTTTATCTGTATATAAAATTATCAAACAGTGTTTTTTTTTATTTCTCTTTATTAGCACTCTCCGCACTCTCAATTTTTATTAAATAAACGAATATTATATAAATTTTAAATAAATACCTTAGGGGTTGTCCACATATCACGTAACGCGTTAGGAGAGGGAGAGGCATGGGCGTAACTAGGGGGGTGCCGGGGGGAGCATGCCCCCACCCAGAAAGCTCCCTGCCCCAAGAAAAATTGAGAAAATATGGGTTCGATAAACGAAAGTTGTGTTCTGTGCTTGTCACACCGGATTTTTTACATCTAGTTTCCGATAGTACAGTACATTTTTTTTTTTAAATATTTTTAAACACACCCTTTTTTCTCATTCCCACTCACACACACACTATTTTCGGCCATATAAGACTTTAAACTTTGAGAAAAAATCTGGTGTGACTGTCGCACGACACACAACTTTCTCTTACCTTCGGTAAACGAAAGTTGTGTTCTGTGCTTGTCACACCAGATTTTTTGTGCTTACATTTATTTAGTTGATAATGAGAATATACATTTTAAAGAGCATCTAAAAAATAATTGATTTATGAATTTAAAAAAAAATCGGAGCGAATTTTGATAAAATCGCAAAAAATTGAAAAAGTACATCAGTAAAGTACTAGTACTCTTTGGCCGATTTTGATTAAATGCTTATTTTCACGCTCCCGGGGGGTGTTTAACTTATATATAAAATTTCAGCCTCATAGCTCAATTTCTTCATGCTTTAAATTGAACACACACCCACCCCAAGGGATATTGTATTTAATTGCAATGAATATTGAGATACCTAAGATCGTGTATATTTGACAATATTTGTAAGTACATCTGATGTTACTATAATTGGTATTTCTTATTGTAATTTAATATCAATTTTTTTAAATACATGTTATGATCATAGGCCCTGATGAAGGTCGTGATTGGCGACCGAAACGTCGGCGAATAAAAAAGATTTTTTTATTTAATCTCCTGGCTGCAAAGTCACTGCGAATTCCTGAGTAAATCTCCACAGCCATAAAACATCAATTTTCTAATTTTATTAGCCTAATATATAGATTACCATTATTTAGGATTTAAATAGAAATAAAAATAATTTCAGATTATATCAATTAAAAGGGATAATGATATAATTAATTAATTTTAATAAGGGACAAGAAATATATATGCCATATAGTAGTTAGTATATGTATCTTTCTCTCAATAAGATTAGACTAAATCCCCAATTAGTCTTAATCAAGGTCGCTTCAAGTTAATTTTCAAGTTATAATGAGAGAGAAAGAGAGGGAGACGAGTACTCGGACATCATTAATGAAGGATTGAGGAGCTTAAAAGGGCTATAAATTTACCCTTGTTTCCTAAAATTATCTCTCTTTTTATATACCTGTATAGAGAGAGACAGACAGACAAAGTAAGTTAAATAAAAGCGTTAGGCAAACAAGAGGCTTGGAAGCGAAATTGAAAAATTATTTCGCCTGGAGGTAGGCAACCGAGATAAAGATCTATTGTTATTAAAAGTGTAAAATGGCTGTTATTTGTTAATCTTAATGTTATTCATTTAAGCCTATACAATTTCAATTTAGTGCATAAATTCTTTTTTTTTTCTCTATAATCTAAATCAACAACACTTGAATTTTCGAGACAATTGCTAATTTTATAAGCAGCCATTAGATATTTATTTTCTACACCAGCGGTTCCCAACCCGTGGGCCGCGGCCCAGTTGTGGGTCGCGAGCTGATTGGAACTGGGCCGCGGATGTCTAAGAAAAGATAAAAATTATATATATTTATATAAAATTATATATATACACTGGGCCTCAGCGTTTTTTTTTACGGAAAAAGTGGGCCGCACCTCTAAAATTATGGAAAAAGTGGGCCGCACATCAAAAAAGGTTGGGAACCACTGTTCTACACCAATTACGAAAAACTAAAAGTGTATTGAGATTGCTTTTTTTATGCTTTTTTTCCTTTCTTGCTTATTTGAACTTATTTTACTTATATTTATATATAATTTTCAAAAATAATTCAAAATATTATTCAGCAATAACGTAAAGCAAATCCTTCGGCAAATGGCGGCGGGCTTTGCATCTGGCCAGGGGAACGTTGCCCCCCCCCCCCCCGGACACTCCCCCTACTCTGGCTCGGGCCCGCTTGCGGTTGACCCTCGCCTTTTCTTTCATATCTTGGCCCTTTTTAACTTTTCGTTTTAAAATTCCTACAGGCTATGAAGAAATTCAGGAGAACAGACAAACGAATTATAGGCACAGATATTTTTATGAAAGTCAATTACGAGGTTTGCCCCCTCCCATCCCCCCGCTTACGGCGGACTTGACGCCTTTCCTTTCCTATATTGGACCTTTTTCCCAGGATATTTACTCGAGTTTCTTTCGTGCACGCAGTCACACACGCCTCAAACCCAACCCGCCTCTGGCCGTAGCCATCTACCGGCACCCCGTGAAGTTACATCATTTCCTATTCTTACTAGTGAACTAACCCTTTTTACTTTCTCTTACCCTATTTAAGAAATATATAGAGAGAGAAAGTATTGTGATCATGTCAAAAATTCGATGTCGAGATTTTGAAGGATATACAGGTACATGTTTTGAGGTGATTGGGGGGGTGCCCTCCCCCCAGAATGCTCCCTGCCCCAAGAGAAATTGAGAGGGCCCCCAGCGAGGATGGCTGGTCCCCAGCCAAATTGTCGAGTTACGCCCATGACAAAGAGAAAAGTGAAAAGAAAGAAAATGAAGAGATGGAACATAAGCGATGAAAAAAAAACGACAGCGAGATGAAAAATTGAAAAATCTGGAGAATTTTTATGTCAAACCTGATTTTTTTTAATTGTAACTAAATTTAAAACAGTCACAGGGTGTTAGGAACAACAAATTTACAATGTAAATAACAAAGTTTTTTTTTTTTCTTAAAAAAAAACACTCACACTTTTTTCTCATTCACACTCACACCCACACACACATTCACACAGTCTTTTCGGCAACTCAGGCCATATAAGACTTTTTACGATATCCGTTATTAAATTAATATACATATATGGGGTCCAGGCATTCTTATTTAAGCCATTTGGTATCCAATTGGCTTAAATAAAATCATCGGACTGCCTGGGGTCCGAACCCGCGACGTTTGGTATATGAGGTTAGCACGCTAACCTCTACGCCATGCCCCGAGGGCAAATAACAAAGTTGAAAGGAAAAGAGAGCAAGTGAAGGTAAAAAAGTAGGTGTCATCTTTGGGTTCTATAATTGTCATCATTAGGTTCCACCAAAATTTTAGGTGTCATGTATAGGTGCCGTTTTAGTATTTTGAAAAAAATTAATATTAATTCCTAAATCATATAAAAGTTTCAAACGTCTTATCCTGATGATAAAAGGTAATATAGGTATCGTAATAACCAAATGGTTTTTGTTGTGAGATTTGTTCCTTCAATTTTATAAAAGAAAAATGGTAAAAAATTCCTTAAAGTGTCATCTATTGGTGCCATTACCTTAGTACTTCACTGATGTACTTTTTCAGTTTTTTCGATTTTCTCAAAATTCGCTCCAAGGATTTTTTTTAAATTTAATAAATCAACTATTTTTTAGATGCTCTTTAAAATGTATATTCTCATTTTGCCGATGAAATCTTCTGAAGACCACTTTACTCTTGTTCTTCATAGGAAAGATAGGAGAAATGGTTGCCATGGTAACAGAATTTAAATTTTTTTCGAAATGCAAGTTTGAAACTAAGGTGCTTTGGGAAACTTAAAATATCTCGACACAAAAAATCTGGTGTGACTAGCACGGTGCACAACTTTCTCTTACCGAAGGGTAGGAGAAAGTTGCGTGCTGTGCGCCAGTCACACCAGATTTTTAAATTTTACATCTTGAATTCTAATATACACCTGTATTTGCGGAAACAAAAAGTCTCGTGTGACAAGCACAGAACACAATTATCGAAGGTAGGAGAAAGTTGTGTGCTGTGCCACCTTCACACCAGATTTTTTTTAAATAGTAACTAATTTAAATATAATTACCATTGCAAATTTTGTTATTCATTGCATTTTGTTTTATTTTTTGCCTAGCAAAAATAAAATACTAAAGAAAATAAAGGAATGAGAGAATTCGATTAGCCAATTATAGATATAGTTACATGATTGGTCATAAGATGGCGCTCAAGTAGTTTTAGTTGTTTATAAAACATATTTTTAATTATAAAAAATGTTTTAAAAATAATTATCAATTTTTTACTAAACTAATTAACTAGAGTATTTACTCTTTGAGAAAAGGTGTCAAATATTTTTCGACTACATACAATAATTTATTTTCTGTTTCAATTAAAATGAAGATTAGTCATAGGTAGAGAAATCAAAGGTCTATGAATATATATATGCAGGGCGATTGAATCTTTTCACAATTTTAAAAAATTAACTTATTAATATTGAATTTATTAAATATATCAAAAAAATAACATTCAATTATACCATTACTTAATCTGTAAATATGAATCTTTATCTTATTTCTTTTTGATTGATTAATAATTTTAACTTTGAATTTACCCTAACCCTATATATGAAATATATAGAGAGAGAAAGTATTGCGATCATGTCAAAAATTCTATGTCGAGATTTTGGAAGGGTAAGAAAAATTTTTTGGCCCGGTTCCTTCTATCCAACCTCTTATTTTAACTCTAATCAAATTGTACTTGTTAACGCTTAGGTAGTGTTTAATTTACTTGTGCAGGTACGTTTAAAAAATATGGGGATTGACTTCCCCGAGACTTTCTCGTATATTCTTTTGGAATTACGTCTGGGTGTGTGTGTGAACACGATTGCTTAAAAACCAAAGCAGCTAGATCGATGAAACTTGGTATATGTTCCTTACACTAAAATTGTAGTTTTCTATCAACTTTTGGAGTAAATACGTCACTTGAAAGTAGTACTTTACTTAAAAAGTTTTTTCCAAAATTTTGAAATTTTCAATTTTTTTGTTATATTATGATAAAATACTCTATTTTAAAAAGTTTTTATTCTTTGACATTTTTTCGAAAACTGAATAGTTTTTGAAATAATCACAGAAGAAATAGAAAATTTTCGTTAATTTTGATAAAAAATCAAAACAAAATCATACAGGTGTCATTAAAAAAAGAGTAAATATAAACAAATTCATTTGTTTATATTTACCCTTTTTTTTCTATTTCTTCTGTGATTATTTCAAAAACTATTCAGTTTTCGAAAAAATGTCAAAGAATAAAAACTTTTTAAAATAGAGTATTTTATCATAATATAACAAAAAAATTGAAAATTTCAAAATTCTGGAAAAAACTTTTTAAGTAAAGTACTACTTCCAAGTGACGTATTTACTCCAAAAGTTGATAGAAATCTACAATTTTAGTGTAAGGAGCATATACCAAGTTTCATCGATCTAGCTGCTTTGGTTTTTAAGCAATCGTGTTTACACACACACACAGACATAATGCCAAAAATGGTTTTTTTGGACTCAGGGAGGTCTAAAACGTGGAGAAACATCAAAATCTCAAAGTCGAATTTTTTTACGATTACATAACTTTCTCTATACGAGAAAGTAAAAACCTTTACTTTAATAGAAAATATTTTTAAATTCCTAATATAGAAAATAATATTGACTTAATTAAAATTTCATTTTTTTTAACGGATTATTTCTATTTGAAAAAATTTTTCCATTTTTACTTTTTTTTTTTTTTTAATATTAATTTCTTTTATTCTTCTATTTCGCTGAATATTAAAGGTTAAAATTATAATTTTGACAAGTTCATTTGTTTGGAAAGAAATGGAAAAACATCTAATAAGGAATTTTAATAAAGTATTTTTTTTTATTTGTCTTTTCGGTATCTGAGTTCATTTAGACATTATTCAATTCACTGGACTGTATACTATCATCTACCAATTTAATTGAACGAATATAATAGGGCCTATAGCTAACTCAAACTCAATTATTAATAGTCATATTTATTTTAACCTTTGACCCTTTCTTCGAACCTATTAAGGAATATACGTATTAATTGATTTGGTCTTTCACGATTGTTATTTTTGGAAATAAAAGACATTCGGGCCTTGAGGGTCGCGTCTCGAGGGGCTGATTTTGAAAGGATGCGGCCACAATTTTGAAGCTATCGGCTTCAAATTTTTTCTATACAACTTAGAGTCGTTCATTTTTTGAATTTCGAAAAAAAATTTTTAACAAACGAAACAGACCAAGAATTATCAATACCAGAAGCAGGAGGTTTACTTGGCGTGGAGTTTCAGGTGGAGATGCAATATGGGAATAAATAAATCCTGATAATAAATTTTATTTATTTATTTATTGCCACACTGCATCTCCACCTGCAACTCCACGCCAAGTAAACTTCCTGCTTCTGGTATAAATTATTTTTAGTTAAGATGAATCACATTAAATAAAAGATAATTTAAAAAAATAACTTTTAGATAATTAAATTTGTAATCATTGTGTTAAAAAATAATTAATTTTTTGTCATTAATTAATTTGCTGGAACATCACCCATGGAATGGACTAAAATGCTTGTTTCCCTATGGGCAGAGCTAACGCCATCTCTTGCCGCCTAGAGTAACTAGCTTCTCAATCGGCTATTAACGGTTTTTAATTGTGGTTTGTTTCAATTTCGCCTGGAGGTAGGTACCCACCAAGATTAAGATACGATACAAGATTAAAGATACAAAAAATGTTACTATCTACGATAAATAGTCACACAGGTAAACGACATGACTTGCCATCCTCAGTTAATGTTTACTTGTCAAAGTGAATTCATTACCTGATGACGGCTGCAGAAATAGTGACTGAAAAGTTGTCATTTATCGTAGCTAGTAACAGTTTTTTATTTTATTAATTACTAAATTAAAATAAACGACTATAAGAATATATAAAGTATTTTTTAAAAGGGTCCTTTAGTCTTGTAATTCCTATGATAGAGGGAAAAGTTTTACTAATTGCCCCCTCCCCTCCCTCCCAAAATCACAGCCAATCTCTTGTTGCTAGAGTACTGAAATCTAATTTATATGAATAAATTCCAATTAGGGTCTAACTCTCCAAATAAACCGCGTGCCAGTTATCATTTAGAAAACGGTTTTTGTCTTCATTCATTTTAATTTAATTTTTTCTAATTTTTAATTTAGATTAGAGCTCCCTTATCATTCATTTTTGGAATAAAATAGCCACCCAACATTATAAATATAACTTACAAGATAGCAATCATAGTTAAACATCCATTATAAATAATAAAGATTGATTTTCTTTAATATATAAATAAATGAAAAAAAAAAAAATTTTCGAGATATTGATAATTAGAGACCGGACAAAAAAGCATAAAAAATGGAAAAAAGTGCTTAAAAAGCATAAAAAACTTGAATAAAAAGTCGTTAAATAAGCATATAAGTTGAAAAAAAGCATCTAATAAGCAATTTTTACTCATACCAATGGCGTATACAAATTTTTTTTTAAAGAAACTAAATTTATTCCGCCCCGCCCTGCGAAAAATTTTATTTTTGCGGAACCAAATTTTTTTCACCCTGCGGAAAAAATTTTTTTACAGGCCTATATTTTTTCACACTGCGGGGTTTTTTGGAATTTTTTTTTTTTTTTTTGGGGGGGGGGCGGCCTCCCCTCCCCCCCTTATATACGTCCCTGATGTATGCGTGTGTGAATGGGAAAAAGTTTTTTAATAAATAAAAAAAAAAAAAAAAATTATAAATATTCGTAAAATAAGTTCAAATAAGCACGAAAGGGAAAAAAAGCATGAAAACTCAAAAAAAGCAAAAAAAGCATAAAAAATGCAATCTCAATGCACTCAGTTTTTCCTAATTCGTATAGAAATTAAATATCTAATGGTTGCTTATAAAATTGAGCAATAAGCATTTTGCTTAAAATCCGGTCTCTATTGATAATCAATAAAATTAAATATTTTAACAGAATAAAATGGAAAAAAGATTATATCTCAGCTATTATAATAATATGTTTATGTTAGAAATAAGTGAATTAGAAAAGCTCCATTTTTTATTATTAAACATAACAATAAAAATATGACAGAATGTTCAATTTGAATTTTATTCACCTAGAAAAAAATTATAATACAATCACGAATGTTTCTGAGGCGCATTTTAAATATTTAAACATTGAAGCAAAACGTGGATGTCAGTCTTTAAATAATAGCGAATTATTATATCATTTATAATAATATGATTTTATAAGGAAAAATTGTTTTTTATACGGGTCAAGAAAAGAAGTCCCCTGCATCAATCTTTTGATTCAAAAATTTCCCGCAGAAACAAGTAGCTCTATCTCATTGGCGCAACCAGATGGAGGGGTTGAAACCCCCCCCCCCCTTCCCAGAGAGAGCAAAGTCTCAATGGAGTAGGAAACAGAATTGAATTTTAAACTGATAACCGTTGGCTCTATTAAAGACGTTATTCATGGGCGTAGCCAGACATCTTGTTAGGGGGGGGGGCAACGCCTCGTTAGGGCGAGAGGAGGGGGGTTGCAATTAATATATACATAGATTATTAATTATTTATTTAGATAAAAAAAAATTAAATTAATGTAATGGATTATGGCGTTAAAAAAAAATTCCCTATGAGAAAAATATATATTTGTTTGTTTGTTTTTTTAATTTTTAGGTCAAGCCAGGGGGGGGGCAACGGCCCCCCCCTGGCTACGCCCATGACGTTATTGCATAAGAAGGTAAAATTAATTAAAATTAATCAAAAATGTTATATGGGACACCAGTGCCAAAGCCCGCCTTCGGGGAGTCTCTGGATCCCCTTGCTAGTCTTCGGCGATCAAATGCATCAAATTTATTCTTGTAGACTGTTTGGAAATTTTAAAGTTTTAAATTTCCCTCTCTAACTCTGCTTTCTCTGAGTCTGGCCAATCAGCAAGGGAGTAAACAGTTACATACACCGGAAGTGAGTGGAGATTTATATATAGTAATGATGTTGATAATAATTTTTCAAAATATTCATTTGTATAATTACTTGGACACTCAATGTGTCAACTTCAGAAGTAATATAAATACTAAGTAATATGATCACAAATGTTAGAACCAATTTACAGAAAATCCATTAAAAAAATTTCATCAGTAAAGTACAAGTACAAATCAAAAAATCTCACGATTCCCAAATTTTATACTCAAGCTATCACGATTCCCAAATTTTATACTCAAGCTAAATACCCATTTCATATGCTTTTGGACGATTTTGAATAAAATCGGCCAAAGCGTACTTACTAGTATTTTACTAATGTACTTTTTTAATTTTTTTTTTTTTGCTATGACAAAAACTGAGTACTATTCAATTTATTCTATAAATTCAATAAATATTCAGTTTCTGTCATAGCTCTGAAGATGATGTATTAGCGTCGAAATGTGCATAAGCTAAAATAAAATCCTTTTGAAACTTAACCTTGTGTTATTTATTTATCTATATTTAGTTGATAATTTAATTAAATTTAAGAATGTTATAATTTTTTTTTTTTTTTAATATTTTTAATAATAATTCCTATTGACCTCTAATAGTCCAGTCAAAATAGACTAAATTATGATTCCAGTTTGCATTAATTCCCAACAAGCTGGATTTTTGTGCAGGTCTTGAATACGTCATTACAAATGATATGTCAAAAGTCCCCATCGATCCCGCTTGTGCGTTGTTTTTTATTCGAGGTCAAAGGTCACAAATTTGCGTTTTTTGCGTATATCTCTGAAACAACGAGAGCTATCGAAAAATGGTTTAGACAAAGTTTGTAGATCGTAAAATTGTCTACAAAAAATATCTCAACACTTTTTCTTCTACGGTGCACTGTTCTCGAATTATGGCTATTTTTAACATAGAAAATACGAATAGACACTCATACGTGGCCAGTATGCATCATCGGGTTAACCATTTGAACACAAAATATTAGAACATAGTTTTATTTGCCCCATGCACACAAGTACGTGAAAAATATACAATTCTGAGTGAGTCATCGTCCGTCCCTAATTATATTGGGCGGTTGGCCTTGAGAAACATCTGCCTGCGACACTCCATTTTTCGGGTCGAAACCTATTTATACCTGCTTTCCGAAGGACATAGCTCTAGTAAATGCAGTCAGTTTTGAACGGTTTTTCGTAGTGAATAGACGTGTTTGTGCATTATATTCTCTTTTTAAACAGTGCCGTTACAAAATTTTGTAAAAATGTCAGAAGTTTGCTTTATTTGCAATGAATCTTTGACTGAAGATGAAATTGTGGTTGTTGATCGTGGGCTAAAGACTTTAATGGATTCAAGTACTGAATACTCACAATAAATCTCGTTTGATTTCGATGTTATGTGAAGAATTTGCAGCTGCCAATGTTGTTGTAAGACAAGCTGAAAATGACGCTGATGTCCTCATTATTGAAACCGCAATTGAACAATTCAGTAGCACCAATCCAACTATCGTTGTTGGAGAAGGTGTAGATTTGTTAATAATATTAACTGCACGAACACCTAGTGATAAGATCATTTACTTTTTAAAACCTGGGAGAGCTCAAGTTCAAACAAAAATATATTCTTCACAAAGTTTAACTGCATATCCAAAATGTCAGCCTCATATATTATTCCTTCATGCGATAACTGGCTGCGATACGACATCAGCAATTTTCAAAAGAGGCAAAAATACAGTATTCAAATTGTTTGAAAAACGTGAAGACTTGATTGATAACGCAAAAGTATTTAC